>JAJEJO010001834.1:0-28820 GCA_020662805.1 Glaucomys volans | reverse complement strand
TGCAGGAGGCGAGGCAGCAGGGGAACCCAGGACTGCACCTTTTACTCAGCCTCCAGAGAAATTCAAAATTGAAGTATTGCTTTGAATAAAAAATCAATCACACAAACAAAACTAAGAGCTACATCTCATTGTTCCCTGCCCCAGGACTTCACATTTCTGCCATGATGGGGTTCCTCCTTGGCTCAGGCACATCACAGAAGCTTCTGGAGTATATGCGTGGGGATGGGTGTCGAGGTCACTGGGAAGTGGCAGCCAAGAGGCTGGCAGGGTGTCTCCAGGTCCAGACTCCTGATTAAGGTCAATCCCCAAAAGGAGGGGCTTCACACAGGTGCCTCTCTGACATTTGTGTTTCTCAGCCCAACTTCCCCACCGGCCACTGAGACTCTCCTCAGTGCTGTAGACTCTAGAGGCAGTGGAGGGCCTGGGAAAATGGCCAATGCTGTTCCCAAGGGGAAAGGGCCAGGGGACCCATAACCATTGGCATCAGTGACATTGCCACGAGAGCACAGGACCTGTGAGCACCCTCCAGGAGAGCAGCCCGAGCCTTTGACAGTTACAGCTCACTGGAGATGGGAAAGGGTTGGGCTTGGGGTTCCCAGTTTTCTCCAGGGCATGCTAGGACCTTTGAAGACCCATGGGAGAACTAGAAAGAATAGACTGATGCTATGCATTATCCCACCATGCCTTGCACTTCTGGAACTGTGAGAGAGGCAGAGAGGTCAGAAGGCAGGCTGGGAGTGGGTGGTCAGGGAAGCCTGGAAGTGGGCAGCAAGGAGAAAGTAGGGAGCAAGGGAGGGTCTCTTGGTCCAATGAAGATTCTGCCCTTTCAGGGTGCCCAAACCCCTGACCTACAGGAGGTGGCACCTCCTATATGGTTTCCTCCCTGTAGAGAGGAAACACCTCTTCTGCTATCATCTGCTCCCCTAAAATGCCCATCCTGCTCTACACAGAGGACAGCCCCAGGCAGGTGCACTGGGAGCTGGCTGCTGGGATGGGCTACCCGGAAGCTTCTGGAGCCTGAATCCCAGTGCTGCACAGTCTCATTCTAGACTCAGAATCCCTGCTCCTTGTACTTCCAATGCCCACAGGCCCTCTGGGTCTGCTGATTGTACCAGGGAAGCCTGTGCTTCCTGGTTAATGCTCCAAATAGGGGAAATGACCCTGATGTTTGCAGCAGGCAAATGCCAAAACTAAATCTTCCTCCTGCATAGCTGATGCTGGGTTTAACCTTAGGAGGCTGCCTGCAGGTCCTCCAGCTCCTCAGGGCCATGTCCCTCTCTCTTCAAACTCTGTTGCAGCTAACATCCTTGGCTGGTGGTGCCTAGACTTCTCTGTGCATATCAATGACTTGGGGTGTATGAAAATATAATGCCCAGGCCATCCACTAGGTCTCGGGAGGGGGAAAGCAGAGCCCAGGAATTTGAAGTTTCTAAATCACCTTGCCAGGTGACTCAGATGCAAGGGGTTCCCACTTTGCAGGTGACCCAGAGGACTGTGCAAACAGGATGCACTAGCTGAGCTCAGCGTTGGCTGGGGCTGTGGACCTGGAGGACTTTTCTAACAGAACAATGCATCTACCCCTCTTTCTGCCAGGTTCCCAACCAGGTTGGGCATTTAGTGATCACTTGCTCTCAGGAATAGGGGACAATGCTCACCTGGCTGATGTCACTGGTCCACGCTGCCTTCTCCTGTCTGGATGAGGCCACAAGGATGACTGTGAAGGGTGGGGAATCCTTTGGCTCCACCCCGATCTTAAAATCCAAGTGGTCTACATCTTGGCCAGATCCTTTGGCTTCCCGTTGCAAAATATAAAATTGGCAAAGTGAATGTGGTCCCTTTGGAGTTTTACTTGTCCCTGTCTTACCCACCTGTGGGGGCTCTGTTTTAGGGGCACCAGGACACTGACTGCTATTTTCACCTTTTTTTTCCCCCTAGACAAGGTGTCACCATTTCAAACATGGAAAAATAATGACCTGGCATGCAGAAGTGGCTCATAAGCACCCAGGGACTGTTCTGGATTCAGAGTCCTACTTCTGGCATTTGCCCTCTACCCTCGTTGCGCCAACCTCATTGCCAGATCAGATCCTGAGGATTTAGCCACGTCCCTCAGCAGGATGGCCAAACTGGGGCTGGATGTGTTCTCACAGCCTCCTGCTACCCCAAGGTGGTGGGTGGGTCAGCAAGGAACTTGGATGTCTTAAGCTTTTATGCACTGGGCTGGTCATTTAGTTCAATTTAGAGTTCCCCAATGCAAAAGTGAATCCTAGGTATTTTTTTATTACTGCTCTTAACCTGAAAATGTCCTTGAACTCTGAAAACTGTTTATTAGAAAGACTAAGGCTGGAGGATGGTTTCTTTCAATGCTGTGACATTAATTGGGAGTGGGAGAATATTGAGGAATATCTGCTTCAGCTCTGGGCTGTTCTGCTGCTCACTGCCAAGTGACCTTGGAGTGATGTCATCCCCCCATTCAGGGGGGATTCAGGGGTCTTCCTATACAATAGGACTGGGGTCCAAGTCTCTGAGGCCCCGTTCCTTCCAGTTCTGACACTCAGGAGTTTTAGGATCTCTTGCTGGGCACAGGAGAGCTTGGGGAGTTGATCTGTGTGGTGACTTGAGGGACCATGCTGGCTTCTCTGAGAGGTGGGTACCTGTGTGTTGCAGGTGGGAGGGCTCAGGGACCCTCCTTAGGCCCAGGAAGGAAAACAGCTTCAGGGCCTCACAGTTCCACTCGAGTCTGGGCTGTCCTGTGCACCAGTGATGGCTGACATTAGAGAAGGCTGTGCCGGTCAGAGTGTTCCAGGTAAGTCACAAACATTTCCCTTAGGGTGTCACTTGGCTTGGCCCTCAGTAGAGTTGCATGATGTGTCCTGCATGAGTGCAAGTCAAGCAGACATGGAGCAACGACCAAGTCCAAGTCCAAGCCCATGCCATGATGGACTGGGATGCCAAGGAGGTTCAGGCCCAGGCCCTACCTGAGCAGCCCAGTGTGGGGAAGAGCAAAGACTACAAGTCCTGTTGGGGTTCTCCCAGGACAGGGCATCTACAGAGTGTCTCCAAGCCTTGACTGGGGCCAGTAAAGAAGGGAGATGAGGACCAACTTTGGGAGTGGGTTCATTCTTGTGGGAGTGGAGACCTTATTAAGGATGAATTCATCCCTTTCCCTGCACCATGTGGAGCCTTCTGCCAGTTTAGGACACAGCAAGATCCTTACCAGCAAAGGCCCCTTGATCTTGAACTCTCCAGCCTTCAGAACCATGAGCCAAATAAATTTCCATGTTTATAAATTTCCCAGCCTGTGCTACTCTGTTACAGCAACACAAACAGACTAAGACAGCCCCCCTGAAAATCCCACCCCACTCTTTCCACTACTGGACAGAAATGGGGCAGGTACCTCCCTGGACCTTGGACTTGCAGCCCTGTGAGCCCTTGTGCATATAACACATGAGTGTGTATATAAGGAGTGCTTGCTGAGGGGATGTGAACCCCAAACCTAATGGCATCAATTGGGCCAAGAAGCCTAGAAGAAACCAAGATGGCAGATCAAAGTTACTACTGCTGGGCTCCTTGTCTAAAGACCCAGACCCTGGCCCCTCTGCATCCAGGCAAGGGGCTATCACACTTCAGCATCTGCTTTTCCTCCCAACCAAAATGAGTGCTGGACTGTGATTCTCCCAGGTGCAGGTGTGTGTCTGTATGAGCATGCACGGGCACAAGCAACTTGCACACTCACCTTCCTCTTCTGTGCTTTCTGGGTCCTCCAATAAGGTGCAGTCGATGAGGGATATGACTCCATTCTGAAAAAAAGCAGCAGTTGCCACCTCCGGACCTGGGTGGATGTGCTAGCTCAGGAGTCCTGGCACGTCAGCTTTGGAAGGGGTTTTATAGAGAGTCCACAGGTACACATACATACGGGTATGTGTTATATGCCAAGTGGGAATATTGTTCTGGAAGTTGAAGGACTTCATATATTTTTTACTTTTGGTACCAGAGATTGAACCCAGGTTTGCTTAACCACTGAGCAATATCTCTAGCCTTTTTTTTTTGTATTTTATTTAGAGACAGGGTCTCACTGAGTTGCTTGGGGCCTCATTAAGACTGGCTTTGAATTCGTGATCCTCCTGCCTCAGCCTCCTGAGCAGCTGGGATTATAGGTGTGCGCCACCATGCCCGGTCTCAGATGTCAAAGGACTTTATTTATATATGCAGCCTAATGGAGTGGGTGAGAGGAGACTGACTCAGAGAGGCCCTCTCCAGGTGAAGGCTGAGGTCAGGCTGGGGGCAGACGGGCCAGCTCTGTCCTGCTGGGTCTCCTCTTACCCCCACAGCATCTCTGAGCATCACCTTATAGTCCTGCATCTACAGGAGTTTGAAACCCCGTTCTAAGCAAAGCCCTCGTGTTACCAGCAGGAAGAGAGGCCACTTTTATGGACCCATCACAGGTCTTGTTCTCATTTTACAGATGAGGAAGTGAATTCAGACTTGTCTCGTGCACATCACCTGGTTCACTGTGTGTGTGGGGGGTCCATTAGCTGGAAGTTTAGGGAACTGCTCCCAACCCAATGTCAGTTACTCACTTCTAATTTTTAGGAAGACCGACAAAATGCCTCCCATCTTTGAGTGTGTGAGCACCTCCTGGGTGTGAGAGCCCTTAATACTGTGGGGAGAAATGACAGAATCTATGCTGCTCCTAAGCACGTCCACAGACTGCCACTCCTGCCTTCTGAAGGGGAAGGCTGCTGGCCTTCCTCCAGGTGTGGGCTGTGCTTAGTGATTTGCATCTAATTAAAATAATAAAGCAGAAGCAATGGTGTGTACCCGGGAGACTGCAGCCTCCTGCTTGCTCTCTGGCTGTCACCTGTTCTGGGAGAAGCCAACTGTCATGTCATGGGGGAAGGTGCACGAGGGGCCTCCGTGGATGCATCCTCTCAGAACAGGGTCTCCTGGCCCAGTCAAGCCTTCAGAGCACTGTGGTCCCAGCAGATGTCTTGATTGCAAAGCCATGAGGGACCCTGAGCCAAGACCACCTGGGTAAGTCACTCCTGACCTCTGGACCCACAGACCTTCCTGACCTCCAGCTACTCCACTGGGAGGAACTTGTTACCCAGCAACAGATAAAAATTATAATAACTGATCATAACAGAGGCCTGACCATGTGGCTAATCGATATCTCAAATGCTGCCACTTGGGAGGCAGAGGGGCACTGCAGAGAGTGCAGACTCCCAAGCTATGGATCTGCTTCCCACTCAGTTCTTTGATGGTCTTGGGTGGCTCCCAGACTTGCTGGGCCTTAACCTTGCCAGCGATGTCAGTGCTTAGTAATCCCTGAAGCCCTATGAGCTCTAACACTCTCTTACTTGAGGCCCAAACAATTCTTAACGGTAGTTTTAAGTCTTGCAGATTTGTGACCTGCTCCCTTCAGAATGGACTTCAGGGTCCTATTTCCACCTGCATTATTTGAAGAGAGGTGACTTCAATTTCAGCTCTTGGCTATGGGAGGCCATATGGCCTAGGTGACTAAAAGCATAGAATTTTCCAGACTGCCTGGTTCGAGTCCCAGTTCTGCCACAGGCTGGCTTCTGTCTCACTTCCTTTATAGATTAGGGAAGGTGACAGTGTCTGCTTCCGTGGGCCTCTTCTAGGAGTGAAATACACATGAAGATTCGGGGTAGTGCCTGGCCTGCACTAATCATTAGGCAAGGGCTTGCTATTGTTATTATTACAAGTTCATTATTATACAATCAAGGGTGACAGTGGCTGTTACCTATTGAGCACTTATTGTGTACCAGGCATTGGGACTCCTTCCCTTAATCCTCCTGGCATTCCTGGAAAGTAGGCACTTTCACACCCATTATGCAGATAAGGAAACTGAGGCTTGGTGAAGTCACATGATTTGTCTGAGGTCCCCACGAGTACAAGGCAGTGCTGGGACTGAGCCGTGCTTTGATTCTGCGTTCTTTACCAGTATGCTAACCTTTCAACAGTACAAACAAAACAATACAAAAACTCACAAATAAAATAAGATTAAACAATGTAAAAACATGTACTTTCAGACTTTCTGAGCAGGAAGCAGCCTCAAGGTCTCCAGTGTAACCTGCCTGTTTGGACTCTGCCTGCTGGGGAACAGACTGCTGGCCTGGACAGAGACCTTTGGATTAGAAGCTCCTGAGCTAATAAATAATGAATGCTTTCCTTGATACACAATTTGGTTGGAACTGGAGTATTCAATATTTGTAAATTAATTTCCCATTGTGCAGCCAACCAACTAATTTGTTGACATGTTAACAGAAGCAGCATATTCCCTGAAGCCCAGGCCTGCCTAATAGCTCAACGGGAGGTTACGGGCCAGGTGTCGAGGGTCCAGAAGAACAGTTTCCCCAATGCTCTGACTTAATTAAAGGCACCTTCTGGCCCTTTCCAGGCCACGGCAGGTTCAGATTTGAAATCCAGTCTGCTTCCATGGGGATGGATATGGTGTTGGGAGAGAAGGTAGCTTCACAGAAACTTGTGCTTCATAATTGAGAGAATAAATTTGTGGACACCATTGAATAACTCACTGCCAAGTCCTCTGCATGATGCCTCTGTGAGGACAGTTGTCCCTGTTTCACAGACAAAGGGCAGACTGGGCAAGGATTTTTCCAGGGTCACACCTGTGACAAAGCTGGGGGCCAGCTCTTGAATTTGAATTTGGAACAACAGGAGAAGCAATGAACTGCTTTGGGGAACAGTAGATTCTGCCCAAGTCACAGGCCTTGTAGCAGAGGTGGTGTTTGAACAGGCCTTGAATGACATGAGGAGGTCAGCCAGGGAAGAGAGAAGGTCATGGAGCTGGGTGGACAGCAGAAGCAAAGGCCCTGAGGTCTATGAGGAAGCAGGAGGGGTCTGAGATGCTTCGTTCCCTGCACATTTAGGGATGGACCAGGAATTGAGCATGTTCTGTGAGGTCCTGTGAGGTCCTGAGGGCAGGCCCTGTGGGAGTGTGGTCAGCAGCCTCCAAGGGCCACCAGGGCAGTGTCCCTGTGATGCAGGTGAGGGTGGTTCAGAAGGGCACTTGGGAGGGTCTGTCTGAGCACATTTTAGTTAGAGATGAGAAAAAGGTTCTGGGTGTTGCTCTGGCCCTCAGCCAGGGGTGGTCCTCCACACACACACCACAAATACACACACAAATGCGGACACACCTGGCTCCTCTGTAGGAGTCTTTTGGGGTTTCCATACTCAATTTCCCATTTCCCATGATCCCTTGGTGGAAAATCCATGATCTGCTCATTCCAACCCTCAGTTAAGCTGGGCCCTGTGTGCATGATCTTGCGCCCACAGGTCTCTGACACCATCTGGGTCCCCATCATGGTCAGTCACAGCCCTGTGGTCAGGGTGGAGCCTGCCATGACTGGTGACCCCCGCTACCCCGGTGGCGTCTCTCTTACCTTGGTCAGGTGAAGTTTCCCTCCAGAGCCTCTGGTACAGATAATGAGATGCTTTGAGAACAGGAAGCACTGTCGCTCCCCCTCTTTCTTTAGGGACAGAGATCCCAGGCGTCCCCGGGTGATCTTGCCCTTTTCTGACATGGGCACCTGGATGAGGGAACCTGTGAATGGAGGAGGAATGCTGAGCCCATCTCCCAGGACCAATGTGAGACTCTGGCCCTGTTTTGAAGGTTGAGGTGTCAGTGGTAGCAGCGGCTGGACAGGGCCATCCTAGTTCCTGATAGCAAATGCCTGGGGGACTCTCCTCCCACCCCTGCTCAGGGTCTGCTATGCTGTGGGGTGGGGGAGTGATCAGAGAAACTATGTAGGGTCCCTTGAACTCCCAGTCAGGGGCCAGGGCCTTGGCAGCAAAGGAACCCTAAAGGGCACAGCCCAGGAGGTGAGACTGAAGGGCTGAGGGTGGCAGGGGCTGGACAAGTGGGGGGCTGGCTGTGGCCCCAGGGATTAGCAGGTCCCATGCACACCTGCAGCTCCCCAAAGTCACCGCAGACATCACCAATCAATCAGTCACAGCATTAGCTGCAGACTGAATCTACAGGCCTCATGTGGCACACTAGGAAGCCATTACTGGGCAGAGCAGGTGGCTGCGAAGAGATCCCCTCTGGTCCCACCCTGCCATACGTGCTCCCCATGGGCCTCGGGATTCAGGCACTCAAGGTCCCCTGGCAGGGTCTGACCAGGGCGTGCTTCCTAGCTCCTTTCTTGTCATGGTCTCCCACCTCTGTGACAAACTTTGTTCTAGGTCACATGGTCCTAAATGCCACCCTTAGCCTGGAGAGCCTTCACTCCATCTTGACCCTGAACTCTGTCTTGTCCTTCAAGCTCCACCCATGCTGCCGCCTGGGCCATGCTCAGCCTCCTGCGTCTGGGACGTCCATCTGGGATGCTCTCCTGCATCTGTCTCTTCCTGACTCTGCACAGGGGGCTTCTGGAGGCAGGGGCTGGCTCATTCTCTGCGCAGCCCCAGGGCCCCATGGAGGCCTGGCCTGGACAGGGCAGGTGTCACTCACTGCTGGTTACATGACTCACACATGGGAAAGGGGTGGCTGGCTCCCCTGTCCTGTCTGCAGGTCCCTCCTCCCCACAGTGTGTGCATGTGTGTGTGTGTGTGTGTGTGTGTGTGGCGTCAGGTGATGGAGCAAATTCTTGGTGTGTGAGGGCACTGCCCACTCCAGGAGGGGTCACATTTTGGGTCACTTCCAAGCCAAGCCCTTCCTGGGGTTCCTTCAGAGAGGCCGATGGACACCATGTGGGACGTTTCTTGCATAGAAGCACCCAGCACAGGTCAGGGAAGCCAGGAGACAGGCGTTTGACTCTGGGTTAGCATGTCATAGGGTGAGCCTCGGGAGGGACAGAGGGGCCACAGTGGGTCCAGAGAGCAAAACTCCAAGGACACCAGACCTTTTCCAAGGACAGGAGGGCCAGAGACAGTTGCCTGGGGCCAGTGGGAGGCTCTGGCAAGTTTTTCCATAGTCAGAGTCCCTGGGCCGGGTGATGGGACTCTGGAGATACATCTGGAGGCAGCAGTCACCTCTGGAGCATAGGAACTGGAGCTGGCTCCCACAGAACATGGAAGTTGAATGAGGTGACCTTCAAATATATTGCAGTTCTGACGTCCCTGAGCTGGAAGTCAGAACGCAGAGCCAAGGCAAGCTGCCCAGGGATGTGCCTCTCGGACCCTGCTTGGAGGTAGGCTGGGGTGGGGCTGAAGGCGGGGAAGCCCTTCCACCAGGAGATGCACTGTGGATATAGCCTTCCTGATACATAGAGGATGGTAAGGAAAGGACAGGGCGGACCTGGCACCCACCTCCTCTGGGGACCAAGAGCGCTCGTGAGTCTCGGGTGAATCGTGTCTGTCCTCATCCCTGTCTCATACTTTCTCCCCCCAAAGGACATGTCAGTGTTTACAACAGAAAAGCCAAGGCCATCTGGGTAGACTCATGTTTACACATGGAGAGAAGGAAACTGAAAACCAGTCATCTCTGCCCCTGCAGGTTCAGAGTCCATCATCTGCACAGAGCAGCCCTGGGAGACTCCACACTCACAGCGGCAGGTTTGGGCCCAAGGCAGCCAAACCAAGTGGCGATGTCCCCGAGTGTCACCTCCTTCCAACTGTGGGGCCAGCTGGGGGTAGTGGGGGAGGTGGGGCACGGACACCGTACCTTGTCTCACGAAAGTCTGGCTGGTGTCCAGGAGGATCTCACAGCCTTCGATGATCATGCGCTCGATGGCCAGGTTTTTCCGGATGTTCTCTGTCTCACTCACTTCGTCATGCATTATTCTGTGACAGCAGGGGTGACAGGGTCAGAGGAGGGCTACCCCCACCTCCCAGGGAGGAGAGAATGCCAGGTCTCTGGCCAGACCTAAGAAGAAGGGCCGGTAGCTGGGATACTCAGGTGGGCCTCGAGGCATGAAGGGGAAGCCGTGTGCATCTCCTGAGCACCCACTGTGTGCCAGGCACCTTATAGGTGCCATCTCATCCTTCTGACAGCTGGAGGAGCCAGAGATTCTTATTTCAGAAAAAAGAAAATAAAAGTCAACAGCGAGGAAGCAGGCCTGCCAGATTTCAAAGTCTGAGCCATGCAGACCAGAGACAGCAGGCCCAGCCCCAACACCAGGAGGGAGGTGGGAATACAGGGGACATCATTTCTTCATTATCTTGCCCTTCATCAGCTACTCTTCTTACTTTCATTCACAGAACAAACAAAGCTCATTCCTGCCTCAGGGCCATTGCATTTACAGTCCCCCCCACCATATTCTCTGCTTATCTTTTTTTATTTTTAATTTTCTTTCATTCCCCACCACCAGATTGAACCCAGGAGTGCTCTACCTCTGAGCTGCATCCCCAGCCCTTTTTGAGACAGAGTCTTGCCAAGTTGCTGAGGCTGGCCTCAAACTTGCAATCCTTCGGACTTAGCCTCTGGACTTGGTGGAATTATGTACCACCACACTTGGCTCTCCTGATTTTTTATATGGTTGTCTCTTTAATGTTGCTCAGATCCTGGAATAGCCATTTTTCTGTAGTGCCTGTTAACCCAACTGGCTCAGGGACAGACTGGCCCTTCTGGGAAGAAATATGAGCCACTCTCATTTGACCATTTTGATTCCTGCAACACACATCATTTACAGTAGATGGCGCCATTTAACTGCTTTTTAAACAGCATTGGTGGGAAAAGGTGGGTGTTTGCTGACAATATTGCCTTGACTTTTTCCCAGGATTCTTAGGAAAGTAGTGAGTAATTTGTGCGTGTGTGTGTGTAGGGGGACTCTGAAAAAGTACTCCACTACTTTTAGAAGAGCACAAAGTCTTTTTCTGCAGTTGCCTGAAATCCTACAATTTTAAGACAACCCAGGGGCAGGTTAATAAGCGTGGCGTATGTAGCTCTCTCGTAGACGCTATCTAGGTTAACCTCACAACGATGATCTGTGACAGCACTTGACTGGGATCCGTGATGCACTGAATCAACACGACCTTGGGCAAATTACTCAAGCTCTCTGATCCTTAGTGCCCTCAACTGTAGGATGCTGGGGTGAAGATGGAAGAGAGAATATTTCAGGGACCAGCCCCCAGCCTGGCACTTGGTGGGTGCCGCAGGCAAGTGATCATTGTCTCTGTTATCACTAGTGGAAAATAAATATCAGTTTTTTTTTTCTTCCTGGCTTAGGACTTGCATTTCAGGATAAACTTTTTCCATAGTTTGTCAGACTGGGGCATCAAATGGGGTCTCTTCTTCAGGAGCTTCAGTTCCCTCCTAGAGGTGGACTCCACTTTGAGAGGAGCCAGTGGTAATGAGATCTCTTGGGGAGGGTGGGGGTTTGCTGGGGCAGCTGAATTTGGTAAAACTTAAAGGGGAAATTCCAAAATAGCAAAACTCAATTTTCCTGTAGTACAAACTGAAGCTGATGAGGGAAGTGCTGCCCCAGGCTGGGATTTATGCTGGAGACCCTGGGTGCACATAGCGAGAGAGCTCTGGGGCTCCTGGGGGACCTGGAAGTGATGCCTTGGGATATTAGTCAGGATACAGGGGTTCAGAAGAGAAGGAGGAATGAAGGCCCAGTTCTGAGAGGGGACCAGTGTTTCTGAGCATGGCTGGGGAGGGGGCTGGCCACCTGCTGGCTTCCTGCTGGTCAGGGAGCTTCCTCAGCTGCCCTATGGGGGTCAGGGAGAGGATGATGAAAGGGCTATTGTCATGGTGATATGAAAACACTCCTATATGTCACTAGGGCTGGGTTCTGGGTCAGGCCTAGGTGGAAGAAAGCAAGCAGGCTGCACACCCAGGACCAGGGGAGAAGGGGATCAGGGTCTTAGGCCTTGTGCCGCCAGTACCCATTTGCCCCAGGGCAGGGCATTCTGCAGCAAAGAGAAGCCCCACTGCCTAAGAGTCCTAAGCCCTCTCCTGAGGACAAGGGTGTGCAGGATTTGGCTCCCTGGGCACTGTCCTTTTTTCCTTTCCACCAATGCTTTTGTTCCTCTGCAGGCACACCCCAGTGACATCCTGGCCCTGATTCTCCACCCTGAGTCTATAACTCAGCTGGGTCTTGGAAAGATCAGGGGGAAGCCTGCACCCTGAACCAGACTAGTCCTCTCTCTGCCCAGCTGGGAGCCTTGGCCTGACCAGTGCCCTTGGGGGACTTAGGAAGCTGTCAGAGGATTGAGGGACCCCATCGGCTGCAGATCCACCTCCTTTGCAGCCTCTACCAGCCCGCATCTGATGGCAAGGCCGTTCTCAAGTCTTGGTCTCCACACAGTGGAAGCCTTGGGGAGCCCTGGGACTCAGCCTTTGGTTCTCGAGTTTTTCTCCCTAAGCTCACTCACTTGGCCATCTTACCAGTACTGTGACTTTAAATCCCATCTCCAAGCTGATGACTGACAATTTCTCTTGCCTCTCAACTCTAGACTCAAATACCCCTCCCCCTTGCCATCCTCACTTTGACATCACATCAGCATCTCAAGTTTAAGGTGCTCCCCAGGAAGCTCCTGAACCCCTCCCTGTCCCCCTGCAAGTCTGCCCCTCCTGCAGTTTCCTCCATCTCAATCAATAGCAACTCTACCCTCAGGTTGCTCATCCCAAAGTTCTGGAATCACCCTTGACTCCAATCTTTCTCTCACTGCCCTCCCTCACCTAATCCATCAGGAAATGCTTGGTTCCACTTTCAAGCTACATCCAGAATTTGACTCCTCCCAGCCTCCATGGCCACCACCTGGTGCAGGGTGTCTTCACCTGCTGCGTGAGGTCTTGCAGAGCCTCCCTCTGGCCCTTTTGCTCCTCCCCTTGCAGATGAAGGTCCTTTTGGGACTTCAGGGGCTGAGAGAGGGCCAGGTGAGGGACTCTGAATGGAGGACCAGGACCTCTGGAATTGGACACGCCATGGGCTTATCCACCACTGTCACCACCTGTGGTTGACTGGAGCCTGGGGCACATGAATGCTTGTCACCTAGGCCTCCTTCTGGGGCTCCTGCCACCACAGGTTCTGACATACTGACAGTGGAGAACGGAAAAAATGGGCAGAGTCTCTGGGCAGCTCCTTCTTCTGGAAGATGAGTCCAAGGGACCCCTTTCTCAGATCCCACCTGTGCCAGGGTCAGTGCCCCACCTGTGCCATCCCCACCTAGTGATGACCTAAGCTTGAGCTGCTAACCCCAAAGGATACTCCAAGGGACTCAGCTCTGTGCCCCTCCCTCACATCCTGACCTGGGCCCTGAGGGTCATCCTCAGCCACTCCCCGCCCCCTGTCTGGGTGCCTGCAGGCGGTGCTCACCTGGACAGCTCCTCCAGTTTGGACTTGGCATAATCCAGGCTGTTGCGCTCCACGTGCTCATGCGGTGTGTGGGCCAGGAGCTCGTGCAGTGTCAGGATGTACCTGGGGATCTGTGGGCATGGGGAGAGGAAGGGAGACGGGGAGGGAGCCGGGAGTGGAGCAGAAGAGGGATGGGGCAGGGAGCAAGACACAGCCATGAAGCAAGCGAGAGACAGAGATGGAAAAGCAAGAGACAGGGATGAAAAGTGAAAGAGGTAAAACAGTCCTTTCAGTGCAGGGCGCTTCCACAACCTGACCACAGATGCGCTCTAACTCCAAGGCGCCCCTGCAGCCTGGTCTGGGCTCTGCGCTGGCAGAAGGCAAGACCTGGGTGGTAGGCTTGGGAGCCAGGTGGGAAGGGTCCCCACGGCTGTCTCCAGGAGCTCCCCCCTCACTGTCTGAGTGGACAAGTCTATCAGTGGTCAGCTTGCTCTCACTGTCAGGGTTGGGGGCTGGCCCTACTCCATCTTCCAGCCAGGGCTGGGGTGTGTGTGGAGGATTGTCCTCTCAGCTGCAGCCTTCACAGTGTGGCACCCAACGCCTCCTGCTTCCCCCAGCTGCCCCTCTTGCTGGCAGGCCTGGGCAGCCACCTGGAACATGGGGTAAGTGAGGAAGGTCTCCAGCGTCCTCTCCTCGCAGTCGGGCTTGGCCTCGTAGTGCTTCAGCAGCTTGTCGAAGTCGCGGTTCTGCTTGCAGTGGGCCAGGATCTGGAGGCTGTACTGGTGGTTGCGCACAAACTCTTGGTAGATGTTGAGCATGGGCAGCAGGATATCAAACAGGTCAGCTGGAAGGAGGGTGGGCGTCAGTGGGCGACCGAAGTCACCTTGGGGGGACCTATCCTGAAGGCCCTTGGCCCACCCATGCCCTCCAGAAGACAGGGCCAGGGTCAAATCTGCATTACAGGGAGATCCCTGCCTTTGGGGGTGACTCACCTCTGCCCTCTTCAGGACCAGAGAGGTGGGATCAGCCATGGGATCACATTAGAGTCACAGATGTTTAGGGACATGGCTGTCTATGTGACACCTGTGACTGGGGTGTGAGAGAGGGCAGGGGTAGGCCTGCTGTGGCCTGCACCCTGCTTCAGAACCCAGGTGCTCAACCCCAGTGGCCGGGAGTGCTGTGGCTGGGTTCTCCTCTGGGAATTGCTTCCAGCTGAAGAAGCTGCCTTGCTCAGGTCCTGCCCACTCCATGATGGTCCATGAAGGGTGACAGCTCTGCATGGTGGCCCGGCTCCTCTCTCCACCTGCCCCACATCCTCACTCACCCACCCCTGTCATGGCCGAGGGTGCTCCCAAGAGCCCCCTGAGAGTCCTGTGGTGGTCTCTTGACAGAGTGAACCATCTGAAGTCCCAGGGTGAATCAGAACGGGCCTGGAGCTGAGTCTCCTGATTCCCCATTCCACACATCCTCCCTGGGTCTCTGCTCTTCTATCAGTCCTTGTCCGAGGACCTCCCAGGTTCATTGGGTGGGTCCCCTTCTGGTCCATTCTATCTTGGGTATAGACCTTGCCCTGCCAGACCCCCAAATCCCAACCAGTCTCCTTAAACCTGCCCTGCAAGATTTGACAGGACGGGCTGGAGCAGCGTGGAATTCCCCTTGTGAACTGGGTTTCCTGCCACAGACTGTATGGGACAGCTCCTGAAGCAGGTGCCCCGCCACTGCCTGGTACAGTGTCAGCTGCAATGTGACCACAGGAGAGGCAGACCCTGTCCTTCTGGAGATGCTTCTTATTTGGAACCCAGAGAAAAGCAGAGGTGTTTGCTTTTGAGAAACACAAAAGGAGTGCCCGCTGCCCCAGAGGCCTCCTGGCTGAGGCTTGGAGAGCTGCATCTGCTCTGTGGCAATGACCTGCACAGCCTCAGCTGACCTGTCCCCTCCCTGAGCTGGTTTCCTGTCTCCAGAGTGGAGATGCCTCCAACACTCACCATTACCTACCAAATTGGGAAAATGTCAAAAAATAAAAAATAAAAAATAAAAAAGATAATGCCTGATGGGGTCACTGGAGCAAGACCAGGTCACTCCAGGTACCTAGGCAATGCAGTCTTCTTGGACTGCATGTCGACACCAGGGTTGAAGCCAGAACCTTTAACATATTTATACCTTTCATTTCTACTTCTGGAACCTATCCCAAGGAAATGGCTTCTAACATGGAGAAAACTTCACGTGCAGGGACAATTATGTGTGAAAATAACAATTTGGAACAACTCTAAAAGCCAACAATGAAAGCCAGGTGCATGGGATGATGGTCACGTTCAGGGAATACAGGAGCATTATACGGCCATCAAAAATCTTTAGGCATGAGAAAGTGCTTCTACTGCAATGTTAAACAAACAAAAAAATCAAAACAACCCTGTCAGAGTCATACTCTATAATTCAGCATGTATGTTTGCAATTATGTAAAATGGGGGAAAAAAACCCTTAAGATTTATGCACAGACAAAAAACACCGGAGTGTTTATAGTGGTTATCTTTGGGAAGCAGAATTATGGGTGATATTTTTAAGCTTTCTACTTTTCTGGGTTTTCAAATGTTCTCAAATGGGTATGTGTACATTCTTTTTAAACAGGGAAAAGTATATTACTAAAAATATATTACTTCCTCCTAGAAATATGGCTTTTGACAACTTGTCTTTCTTCTGCCACCACCGCTGAGGGCGTCTGGGTTTGCCAGGTGACACTCCGTGATGCTCTGTGAGGACACAGCTGCCCCCACCTGAGGGGTGGCACCAGGAGGGGGATTGGCTGGGGCATGGTTGAGGGCTGGCTACTCACCCAGGACCAGCGTGGGCCAGCTGGAGATGCGGGCCTTCAGGCCTTGGTAGAAGATCTGGTGCAGGAACATGATGGTCTCGCTGAAAGAGAAGGCACAGCGTGAGCTCTGGCCTGAGCTGCCGCTGCTCCCAGCCACAGTGCACTCTGCAGGGACACTTTTCTCAGAGGAGACTTTCTGTGAGAACTCCATCAGATGTGAGGCCCAGCGCCAAGTGAACATGGGGCCCCTTGTGAGAAAAGGACTGAGCACCTCAAGATGGAACTGCAGAGCGTTCAGCAAGCAGAGGGCCAAGGCGAAGGTGGCCCATAGCCTCTGAGTCTTCTCGGGCCTCCACCTGCTGGGGCACCTCCTGAGATATTTGGGGGGAGCCACAGTGCTGTGGGCCCTGATGATATGAAGATTCAGGGCGTGGGACCCACACAGGGCTCAGATCTGTCAGCCACGTGGCCCTGAGTGAGGTGCTTCCCACCTCTGAAACCCTGGTCCTTCTGTGTAAAACACGAAGCTGAGATGAAGGAGCTTCTGAAAATAATGGGGTGACGCGAGTGCCTGGTGCATTGTAGATGCTTGGCAAACGCTGCCCCCTTTTTGGAAATTGACGTCAGAGAAGCCAAAAGACCCTGCTTGACCACCACCCCATGTGCCCTGGGCATAGGGTGTTCCTACTGGCAGCTCCATCTGGTGGGGAACAGCCCCTGGGCACTCCGAGGGCATCATGTTGGCTTCGGCCACTGCATGGGGCAGGTGCCCTCCTTCGTTCCTAGCAGTCCGCCTTCTTACCCCCTCTCACAACTGCCAGCTCCAGCTCCAAACACCTGGAGACCTGGGGGTCTCCCCAGTGTGCCTGGGAACTTCACAGTGTACCCCATTTATGGATAGAAAAACTGAGGCTCAGAGAGGGATAGGGAAAGCCTTGAGGGTCAGAGGGCCTCCCGGCCTGTTTCCCTCTCCTGGGAATGTTCTCATCTTTGCCATGTTCTCCATGGCTGTGCTCTCTGACCCTCCCTCCTCTGTGCTTCCCCAGGGCTGGTGGTTTCCACCTTGGAGGGCAGTCCTTGGCTGCTGAGAGAGCAGAGAGCCCCTGAGCTGCAGCGAGGTGTAGGAGGCTGCACGGAGGGGCCGTGGGGGGTTAGAGGTTCAAGACACCAGAGGGCTTGAAATGTCCTGTGCATCCTGCTCCAGAGAGAGACAGATGGGGGTGGGCAAGAAGGGGCCGGGAGAGATAGAAATAGAACAAAAAAGAACACAACATCTTCAGGCTGAAGGGCAAAGCTAGGAACTCCATTGTATTCCGGAGAATGTACAGAAGGAAAGGAAAACTCAGAAGACTGAAAAGGACCCCGCCCCCTTTTTCTAAAATTAAGTAGAGAACACTTTTCAAGTTCTCATTTCAAAGTGTGATCTTATCATTATTGTGACTTGTCTGTCATCTCCCTAAGGTCCCAAGGAAAAAGGGTCCCTTCAGGGATAGCAATACTCAGTAAGGCTAGTTTCCCTCTGGTGTGGGCCTTAAACTGGACTGCTGAATGGACAAACTTGTACCAATTTTAAGACTTTTTTTTTGACCACCTCTGAAGACCTTTCAAGACCAAGACACTCAGCCAGGGGTGCAGGGGAGTATAGAGGGGACAGACCGAAGAGCATCTAGGCTGAAGTGTGTGGCTAGCAGTCAGGGGACTTTCAGGAGATCCTGACAGAGCCAAATGTAGGATCTTGATATGTATCTAGATCTGAGCACCACTACAAGACTCAGGGAAGCCATTCCCAGGCAGGTCTGGCAAATAACTGGAAGACACATCAGGGAGGAAATGAACCTTCTTCAATTCCAACCCTGCACAGGCTTATACAGAGCAAACCAGGATCATCACGAGCTAGAACCACAAAAATATACAGGCATGCCCTGGAGATATTGTAGGTTGGGCTCCAGATGACTACGATAAAGCAAACAGGTCAATAAGTGAGTCATGTGGTTCCCACGTGGCTTTTTGGTTTCCCAGAACAATATAAAAGTTCTGCTGACACTATACTCTCTCAAGTGTGCAACAGTAGTATGTCTTAAAAGTGTCCACAGCCTGATTAAGCCCTTCACTGCTAAAAGATGTTCAGGGTGATCTCAGCCTTCAGTGAGGGATACTCTCTGCTGCTGGATGGTCTTGCCTGGCTGCGGATGGCTGTTGGATCAGGGTGGTGGCTGCTGAAGGCCGGGGTGGCTGAGGCAATTTCTTAAAATAAGACAAGGATGGAGTTCGCAGCATGGATACACTCTTTTTCACAGAAGATTTCTCTGTAGCATTTGATGATGTTTGGGGGCATTTTATCCACAGAACCTCTTTCAAGATTGGAGTCAGTCTTCCCAAACCCTGCTGGCTGCTTTATCAATGAAGTTTATGTTAAAACATTCTAAATCCTTTGTCGTTTCAACAATGTTCTTGGCATGTCCTCTAGGAGCAGAGTCTATCTGCAGAAACCACTTTCATTGCTCATCCATTAGAGCAACCCCCTTCCCTGTCACCAGATCCCATCTTCAGGGTTCACATCTAGGTCCAGTGGTCCTGCTATTTCCACCACATCTGCAGTTCCCTCCTCCACAGAAGTTTTGAATTCCATGAAGTCATCCACAGAGGTAGAAGTCAATTTCCTCTGAACTATTCATGTCGATACCTGGATCTCTTCCTATGAATCATGAAAGTTCCTACTGGCATCTAGAATGGTGAATCCTTTCCTGAAGTGTTTCAATTTACTTTGTGTTTCAGTCAGTTTTTGTGTCACTGTGATCAAAATACCTGATGAGAACAACCTAGAGGAGAAACAAGTTTATTTGGGGCTCATGGTTTCAGAGGTCCTGGTCCAGAAGTGGTGGATTCCGTTCCTCTGGGCCCAAGGTGAAGTAAGCACATCATGGGGGAAGGGCGCAGAGGAGGAGAGCTGCTCAGCTCATGGCAGGGTCAGGAAGCAGAGAAGGAAAAGGAAGAATAATGCACAGGAAGAATAATCTCTCCAGGGCATGCCCCCAGTGACCCACCTCCTCTAGTCACACCCCACCTGCTTACAGTTACTACCCAGTTCATTCAAATTGGGATGGACTGATTAGGTCACAGCTCTCACAAGCTGATCATTTCATCTCTGAATATTTCTGCATTAACAGAGCCTTTAGTGGACACTCCATGTTCAAACTGTAACACTTTGCCCAGAGGAATCACTACTGATATCAGTATGCATTTCATAAATAATACCATTTGAAAGCCAATGGGTTGCAAACTGGATGTAAGGTTTGCAGGCATGAAAACAATATTAATCACATTGTACATCTCCATCAGAGCTCTTAGGTGTATGGTCAATAGTGTAATATTTTGAAAGAAATCTTTTTTTTTCCTTCTGAGCAGTAGGAATCACCAGCAGACTCGAAATACTCCGCAAATCACATTGTAAATGGATAGGCTGTCATCCAGGTTTTGTGGCTCCATTTATTGAGAACCAAAAGAATAGATTTAGTATAATTCTCAAGGTGCTGGGATTCAAAATGTTAAATGAGCATTGGATTCAACTTAAAGTCCCCAGGGGCATTAACCTCTAACCAGTCAGCCTGGCCTTTGAAGCTCTGAAGTCAGGCACTGACTTCTCCTCTCTAGCTGTGTAAGTCCTAGATGGCATCTTTTCCCAGTATAAAGCTGTTTCATCTGCATTGAAATCTGTTGTTTGGTGTAGCCATGCTCACAGCTATCTTCAGTCTCTGGATAATTTGTTGTGGCTCCCACATCAGCATTTAGCTTTGCCATATTATGGAGAGGGCTTCTTTTCTTAAACCTCATGGACCAATCTCTCCTAGCTCTGAACATTCCTTCTGCAGCTTCCTCACCTCGATCCGTCTTCATAGAAGTGAAAGCAGTCATTGGTGTCTTGCTCTGGATTAGGTGTTGGCTGGTGTGATCTTCTATTCAAAACGCTCAAACTCTATATCAGCAATAAGGCTGTGTTTCATGTGTTCACTGGAGCAGCACTTGCAATTTCCTTCGAGAACCTTCCCCTTGCTTTTGCAACTTGGCTCACTGCTGGGTGCAAGAGGCTTAGCTTTCAGACTATGTCAACCTGCAACCTGCCTTCCTCACTGCTTAAGCATATCTAGCTGTTGATTGAAAATTGGGACCCCTGTGTCTCTTCCTTTTACTTGAACACTAGGGGCCACTGTAGGGTATCACAGTATCTCAAGGATCAGGGAGGCCCGGGGTGAGGGAGAGGGACAGGGCAAGAGCCATTGGTGGAGTAGCCAACATACTCCACATTTGTCAATTAAACCCACGACCAACAAAACAGTAACATCCAAGATCACTGATCACAGCTCAGGAAAACAGACAAAATAATAATAAAGTGTGAAATATTGCAAGAGTTACCAAACGTGACGGAGACACAAAGTGAGCACATGCTGTTAGAACAATGGCTCCCACAGTCTTGCGCAACATGAGGTGGCTGCAAACCTTCCATTTGTGAAAAATGCAACATCTGGAAAGTGGACCAAAGCATAGGGAAATGAGGTGTGCCTGACAAACGAAGGCTCCATCTTCAAAGTGCAAATATGGGCCACCATATTTGATTAAAGGTGAGAATATCACCTGTAATCTCACTATCAGAAATTACCATGGTTACCATCCGTAAGAAAAAGAATCTTGACTTGCCTTGCTTTTTTTTGGGAGGGGGACCAGGGATTGAACTCAGGGGCACTCAGATACTGAGCCACATCCCCAGCCCTATTTTGTATTTATTTAGAGACAGGGTCTCAATGAGTTGCTTAGTGCCTCACTTTTGCTGAGGCTGGCTTTCAATTTGCAATCCTCCTGCCTCAGCCTCCCCAGCTGCTGGGATTACAGAAGTGCACCACTTGCCTTGCTTCTATTTTATTCATTTATTTTTAATTATTTTTAGTCATAGATGGACACAATACCTTTATTTTATTTACTCATTTTTTATGTGTGGCTCACACACACATGCTAGGCAAGTGTTTCACCACTGAGCCACAACCCCGGCCCCTAGCCTTGCTTTAAATAATCAGTGTTATTGTTAGTGGGTTGGTTGAACATTTTTCTTGTGCATTGACAATTTGTATTTCTTCTTTTGGGAATTGCCTAGTTAAGCCCATTAGCTGTTTTCTCTTATTAATTTTAAGTAACTCTCCCTGTTAAGCATCCAGTCCACATACATGTTGGAGAGATTTTGCAGGCCATTTGCCTGCTGGTTGTGGGCACCCCCAGGTGGAGTGCCAGTTTTCAATTTGCTTGGGAAGTGCGCTGTTTTCTTTCTGCCTCTGCCTAGGGCATTGGGCCTTTCCACATTCCAACACTGTATACATATCCACCTCTGTTTTATTTTATCGTTTCTTTTTTATTTTGTGATGCTGGGAATTGAACCCAGGGCCTCATGCATACTAGGGAAGTGCTCTATCACTGAGCCACACTCAGATCTTATCATTTAACTTTTATATTTAACTATTCTGCCAGCCCTTCCTCTGGCGTATGATGAGACTAAGGGATTTAAGCACAAACTCCTCCTTAGTTTGGTGAGCCAATTGCCCAATTCAAATATGCCACCTGTTTCCTAAATTCTTATCCACTCTTGAGTCTGCCTGTACTTTTGATTTTACTTTAATGATCTACTGCATCCCCTGGTATTAGTTTTAGGCTATTTCCGTCACTTTATATTACAAACTGTTATGATATACTTTAATTAGAGGTAGGAAATGTTTCATTGTTGTTCTTTTTTCAGAACATTATTATTTCCTTGTATGCATTACCTCTTCAAATGAACTTTGAAATCTTCTTGCCAGCCTGTTTTTTGATTGTAATGATATAAATTTGCAGAAGATTTTGGGTGAAAATAATGTCTTTGGTCATGGATATACTAGGATGCAGGTATGTCTCTCTACTTTCTGATGTCTTGCTTGGTTCATGCCCTCTTTGCTAGGGTCCTGGGTTTATTCTTGGATAGTTTGTGTTTTTGTTTTTAACTCTGAATGTGATCCTTTCCTCATGTTATATTTTCTAAGCGTTCCTTGTAGGTAAAGGGAAAAGTTGTTTTGAGTTTTTTCTTTTAACAACCTGGACCCACAGGAATTTTCTTGTTGATTCTGAACTCTGATCTACCCCACAGACCTGCTCCTCCTGCATGGGCTTCTCATCTCCTTGAATGGCAGCCCCATCCCACCTGCCTCTGAGGCCGAGTCCCCTCCTCCCTCACTCTTACATTCACTCCATCAAACTGCTGATTCTATTCTCTGCTATTGCCCCTGCCTCCCCTGTCACCTATACCTGAACTACTGTCAGTGGACCCCTAACTGGTCTGTTTGCACTCTTGCCCTGATCCACCATTTGATTCTCCACACAAGCAGATTCGTCTTTTACAAATCTCTATTGATCACGTGGAGTGACTTTTAGTTGGTCTTCAATGCCCTGCAGGACCTGCCTCAGTCTGTATGGGCTACTCTCTTCCCACTCCCCTCCCACCACTCTGATCTTATTTCTGACCTTTGAATTTGTCAAACATTTTTCTGCCTTAGGCTATTCTCTTTGCTTGTTCCCCCAACTCTTTGTTGGCATAGCTCCTTTATACCAGGGCGGGGCGTGTGGAAGCGAGGATGAGGGGAGAGAGGGTACACGCACAAATGTGCTTTTTCAAAAAAAATCAAATTTTGGTAAGAAGTTTTTTTTTCATGTTCCACATCAGTTTAAATTGAAAGGATTGATTCTTTTGAAATGCTAAATGTATTGTGACTCTAAAGGGAACATAGCACCTGGTTTTCCTACATATGCATGACCCTTTGAAGATGGAACACCTATGACAACTTGCAGAACCAGTGTTTCATTCATTCACTTAACACATAGTTGTCAAGACCTCCTACTGTCAGACCTTTGGTTGGACACTGGTCTCCCTGCATTTTAACCCCAGCAATGGCAGAACCAGTAACTGTCCTCACCAAGACTGATGGGTGCACGTTCTAGAGGGTACCATTCACAGCCTTGTCTGTGTCATGTGGGCCAAATCTGGCACACACCTGTTCTGGTATGACCGAGAACTTCGAATGATTTTTATGTTTTTAAATGGTTGAAGAAAATCAAAAGAATATTTGGCAATATGTGAAAATTACATGAAATTCACATTTTAGTGTGCAAAAGTAAAATTTTGTTAGAACACAGAGAGGGCCATTTGTTTATGGATTATCTATGACTTCTTACTTACTCTAGGGACCTGATGGTTCCCAAAGTCTAAAATATTTGTCACCTGGCCCTTTGCTGATCCCTGGTGTATGCAAATGATGCCCCATGAATTGTGCAGTGTGTAGCTGGCGCAGCTGTATTCTAGGACCCTGCCCCTGTCCGGTGAGCTCATCGTCTAAATGAGGATCTAAACACACAAAAACTAATTACTTAAGTGTGGCTACAAAAGGGACTGTTCTGGAAGAGTGCAATCAGGGCACAGAGATCAACTGATGGCAAGGGGTGTGAGGGGTGGTCAGGGACATGACATTCAAGGAAACATAGGAATGAGGAGGAGATTGCCCTGAAAAGGACATTAGGGTGGAAAGAGTATCCTGGGGGGGGGGGGGGGTGCTGCCTAATGACCCACTTGGGACGAGCTTACCTCAATTCTTCCCTGAGGGAATGGGGGCTTGACTTGCCCAAGGTCAGTCCAAGGTAGACAGGGCAGGGACAGGGCAGGGACAGAGCAGGACAGGAGCAGGTCTCTTACACTGCCCCCCTTCTGCATGTTGCACTCCGCCATTTACTGATGGTGGCTTTAAGTGCCTGCTCCTCTCCACACCACAGTCCTTGCAGACAGGAGTAATTGACTGGGACATGGTCCTCCAGGGAGGCTCATCATCCTCCCAACCCAGGCTCCAGGCAGACGCTGTCAAACAATCAGAATGGCATTGAGACACAGACCCCCACTCTCATAGCTGGGTGGGTGCCTCTCATTCTGGGGCAGCGCCTGTCCTCCCAGCACTGGACACCAGGCATGGCTTCTATTAAAGTGAAATAGCCCAAGTCTATAAATAAGCTCATTGTCTCAGCTACACAAAGCCCACTGCAGATGTGGCATTCAAAGATCTCTCCCCTGTATGAGAAGTACACAATTAACCCCTCCCCACCTCTGCCAATCTGGAGAGGTCTCTCTCTTCCCCAGGACCACTGTTAATAAGCTCCCGTAAATTAAATCACAAAATTATTATCAGGTTTCTAATGTGGTTGTCCATTTCCACCTGGAAGCAGACCCAGGGGAGAGGTATGTGCAAAAATACTTTCCATTAAGTGAGCTGGTGACCTGTGCTCCTGGCGTGGGATACCTGGACGTCTGTGCTGTGGTCTGAGGCAGGGAGGCCAGGGTGGTTCCTGCCCTGGGTCCTGCCCCTATAGCACTTACAGTAGGAGGGAAGGCTGGCTCACATACAGGGAAAGATCTAGAATAGAGAGAGCATGCTGAGAGCCCTGCCCTGTGATGATCACACTCCTTAGGAGAATGGGGGTCGTGGAGAGGATTCTGGCCTACTAGTTAACAGGGTGGGGTGGGGTGGAGTGGGGAGCGTGGCTTTTACACAAAACAATTCAAGCTTAAAATCTCATCCCTAACCACCCCCAGCATGGTGTGCCCTTGAGCACCTCCTTTCACCTCTCTGAGCCCTGGGTCCAGCCTTCTGGGGTGTGTCTGAGGATCAGCAAGCACACAGGCAGGTTGAGGGTGCATAAGGACGCACAAAGCACGTCTCGTAAAGCACCACCCCCGCATGGCAAGTGTCGCCCACAACACTGTCCTGCACTGTGCTGGGTGGGGCCATGCCGAGGGAATGAAGGAAATTCCAGCAGCTCTTCATGCTCATGAGAAGCACAGAGGTTAAGACAGGGAGGACTGGGCTGTCCCTGACTGGCCATATACCAAGGGGATCATGAGGCAAGCATCTTCTAGCTCTTCCACCCCATCCCTGGTCCCTGGGGAAGGAAAGATCTCTGGCCCATTCCTGTTTGAGAATTAGATGGGGGATATTTGGAGGAAAGAAGCCACTTGTATCAGACTTACACACATTGATCAGACCATCAAATCTTCCTACTTAACACACTCAGCCCTCCATGTCCCCAGGTTCCACATCTGTAGATTCAACCACACGTGGATTGAAAATATTGGAAAAAATTGCATCTACACCGAACCTATACTGACTTTTTTCTTATCACTATTCCCTAAACAATACAGTATAACAAATATTTATACAGAATTTATGGGTATTAGGTATTACATCATCTGGAGATGATTTAAAGTATACAGTGGGATGTGCATAGGTTGTATTTGAATATTGTGCCTCTTTCTACAAGGGGACTGAGAGTCTTCAGATTTTCATGTCTGTGGGGATCCTGGAACTGTGGTCAGTCAGAAAGGAAACCTTAGCAGCTTAAGAGCTGACAGGCTGTGGTTCTGCATGCTGACGCACAGCAGCTCTGCTTACTGACTTTAACCATAGAGACGGGCAGTGGCTAACACGCACCTGTAATAGAGAACCGCAGTCGCAGAAGCAGCAAACAAAGCGACAGGGACAGAACAATCCCCCTTTGGACTTCCGGCGATGAAAGTCCTTAAGCTATATGAGCTAAGAATCCCTAGGTTGTTGACAAGCTTGTACTCATATAAGGAATGTTGAATGCACCCTCCAATAGAATTTACCAACTCCTTGCCTTGAGAGACCCCAAACTTGTTTATTTGTACAAGTAAAAGCCTGACTGTGCTCGGGACTCAGACTTTGGGAATTATCCCTCTGGATTGTGGTGCCAATAATAAAATGTTGCTTCCAGATCTCAGTATCCTGACTCTCATTTCCCGCTACAGAATGTTTCCCCTTTCTCACCTCTGGTGAATGTGACCGTAGAAAACAATACATAAATGACCTTGGTTAATTTTCAGTGTTGAACCAGCCTTGCATTGAGATGAACCCATGTGAGGAGAGTCACATCCACAGTGTCACTGATTGGGAGCTGGAGATCTTAGAGGGCATTGCATCAAATAACCTTTTTACTCTTTCTGGAGAAGGGCTGCCTTTCTAGATTCTGTCTGTGATTGGCGCTCACTTCTCTTTGGTACTTTTTCCTGCAGCGCTATGAGCCTTCTGCTATCCGGCACCGTATAAGGCACCAGGCAATGTACTCATTGCCCCTGGTGGCAGGACACGAGGGAGCCTGGGTCTCCCTCCATGGCCTCCAATCTCCTTATCAGCCTCTCAGACTCCACTCCCCCCCTTTAATTGCCTTCCACAAGGCAGAGATGCTGAACACCCTGCAATAGACACGACCACGACATTCTGTGCCTGAAATGGCTCCTTCCTGCCTCCAGGATCAAGTCCCATTCCTGCCTCTGGGCCTTTGAACATGCTGTTTCTCTCTGCTTGGGAAGTTCTTCCTGCCTCCAGGTCCTTCATGATCAATCTCAGACACCGTTTTCCTCAGGGAGCCTCTTCTGCGGCTCTTATTCTATTTTATAATAAACATCTGCTCAGCTGTCTGTCCCTTGATGGTGGGGTCCATGTGGCTCATCTCATCTCCACATCTGTGGACCCAGCACACAGCCAGGTGCTGTGGGTCACTTCCTTTGTTTGCTGAATGGACTGAGTGCTCCTGCCCTTGGTGGGGCCACTGGTCATCAGCCCTTTCCTTCCATCCTGAATCACTGCTGGACCTACATCCTGTGAACTGGTTTATCATGACCACAGGAAAGGGGACAACAGGCCCCGGTATATCCACAGCCCTGCTAAAGGATTAGCGAGTTCTAGCTAGTTCTGTTTCTTTTTGTAGTCACTGTTGAAAATATCAGCTTCCTGGGAAAGGAAACATCCCCTTTCCTCCCTTCTGTTCATTCTCAAAGGTAACCGAGCGGATCTGTTCAGTTCTTTATGATAAAGATATAAAATCCCGTTGTAAGTTTTTTCAAACAATTTTTGAACAAGTTTTGTGAGCCAGCACGAACAATCTTAATCCAAAATTTCAGGTTAAAAGGATTCTATTAAAGATCAAGTAATGCAATAAAGCAAGATTGTAGAAAGACAGAGAGAAGCAAAATGATGCCCTTAGCCCTTAGCGATGATGAGGTTAAACAGCTGTCAAGTTTGCAGACATGGCTCCACGTGCCAGAGGAGCGCAGACTGTGTGGAGCTCTGCCAGTGCTTCCTGAGGCACTTCTCCACTTCAGGGCCCGGCTGGCCCTGGACACCTGTGCTTACCTCAGCCTGGGTTTCCGTGTGTCCGGGCCCAGCAGCCTCAGCTGACCTACAAACTTGTTGGAAATGCCCTTTCCTGGGTTCCACCCAGACCTAGAGAAGGGCTCACACTTGAGAATCTGTGAACCCAGCTGAGCTGTTCAGGATTCATCAAGAGGGAACACATTTTAGCCAAATGTGTGGCTGGGTGAAGTGGCACACACCTATAATCCCAGTGACTCTGAGGCAGGAGGATCACAAGTTTGAGGTTGGTCTCAGCAACTTTGTAAGGTCCTGTCTCAAGTAAAAATTAAAAAAAAAAAAGGACTGGGGATGTAGCTTCGTGGCAAAGCACCCCTGGGTTCCATGCCTAGTACCAACCACGCAAAAACAAAAAATGAAACCCAATGGGATTTCCTAGAGGTAAGATGTCAACTGATTTCAGAACGATATAACCATTTTCTTTAGTAAATGCACAAAACATTTATTTCATGTTTAAAACCTGTTCAACATGTGTATTAAAAAGCAGCTTCATAAGGCCCAGTGATTCAGTTTCTAGAAGGTCTCATGAGGCCGAAAGCTGTTCCCCCTCCTGCCTGTTTCTCTCTCTCTCTCTCTTTCTGTCCCTGATTTTGAAACCTCATTCACGTCCCTGCTCCACCCCAGTGACTTCTAGCCTCTTCAGTCCACTCTCTCACTTGACCTCAGACCCAATTCCAGCCCATATCCTGCTACCTCTCCCTCTGATCCCAGGGTGTCCCATAGGCTCCTCAAACTTCCCACAATACACTTGCAGGGAGATGGGAAAGAGGAGGGCCCAAGGCCGGTGACCTACATTCCACAGAGGGCCTGGATGAGTGGCCGGTTGGGAATAGGGAATTGACCTGATGATGAGTATTTAAAAAGAAATGCAGTTGAATGAACATCTAGGGACACCCAATGATTTACCTTAATTCCTAGATGACAATCATTTGTAATAACACTGTTTACAAGTTCTTCATTTCTGTTGCTTTCATCTACTTTACCCAATTTTATTGCCCCGCAAAACACTAATTTAAACCATTTCCTAAGACTTTTTTTTAAAAAAGAGATTGACAGAAGAGCAGCCTTCAGCTTCTGAAGCATGACAAACCCCACATGGATGTCCAGAGCCACCACCTGGGAAATGGGCAGCTTTTAAAAGCTGGCTGGATGGTGTAACATAGAGCAGGTCTTTGAGGAGGCTAAGAACTTGACCCTGAATTCACCTCCGGGTCACTGTGACAGTGTCAAGATAGAATGCAATATTTTAAGTTTTTTAATTTTAAGTTTTTCTAGCTTGATTTAGGCTATGGTTGTTTGCATGTAGTCTGTCTCTGCCAAAAGTCATGCTGAAGCTTGGTCCCCAATGTGATGGCACTGAAAGGTGGTAGGACTTTTGAGAGGTGGTGCCCAGTGGGAAGTGACTGGGTGGTGACCTCCCTGGTGAAGAGATTAATGCTGCTTTCATAGAGTGGGGTGGTCTCCCAGGAGTGGACTAGCTCCCACCAGAGTGGGTTGTAATAAAGTGTG
>JAJEJO010001833.1:178563-230075 GCA_020662805.1 Glaucomys volans | reverse complement strand
GAACCAAACCAGAAAATCAGCTTCATTACATCATAAGCCAAACATAACCTCATTACTTCATGGCCACCCTTTGATTTGTCCATCTCAACTTGTCCATGCAAACAGAAGCTGTATGTGTGAAAGCCACATCAGAGATATTGGCTCCATGGGCCAGAGTTCATGTGGTCCACCTTTCAATCAGCTGCCTTGGGAAGATCCCAGGAGAAGGGGCCATCCTGGAACCAGGGTCATTGTCTCCCTGACTGAACTGTATCCTACTGAGCTATCACATGAAAACCAGAGGAGGCCTAGAGTCCCTGAGAACTTCTCTGCAGTTATTCACAGGAGGACATTCTGCAAAGGCCAAGAATCCTGGGCATGGCCTCCTGCTGCCTCTGAACTCAGCAATGGACTCAGCTGGAATGTGTATGCTGCTTGGCCTCTGGACATCGCCAAGCCGGACATGGTTCAGAGAAGTTTGCTGAAGACCAATGGGTTTGTGATCTGGGATAAGAAGATGGTTAAATAGTTACTATACTGTAATAATAGACTCCCTTTAATAATGATATAGTACTATCATAAGAAAAGGACTGAAAAGAAGAAAATGGTTATAAAAAGTAAGAAAGCAAGGGATACACTTTAGACCTGAAAAGGACAACTTCAAATCAATCAAAAAGAAAATTTTCTTTCTAAAATGGAGTATAGTACAAGAACACAAACAGAAAACTGAGCTGGGAGGTGGGGAGGAAGATTAAGCAGAGTCCCTCTTCAGTGAATCTACAACTAGCTCTTAAAGAAAATGCTGGGCATGGGGGTATGTTGTCCATCCAGCAACAGTTTATTCAGACTCTACCATGTCCTGTTCTAGGCCCTGCAGAAACAGCTGCTCAGGAGAGAGTTAGTCTTGCCCTTTAGGGACAAGTTCTTTGGTGGTTGATCTAGTAAGAAGGTGATGATCGCTGGTCACCAAGTGACCAGGGCTGTAATGGGAAACCCAGGGTCCCAACAAGAAGGGTCATCTACCCTAGATGGGGGGGGGTGCATCCCTGTGATCACTGGGACAGAAGGAACCCTGGCTTACTCAGCCCTGGGCAGCAGTTCCCACACTGGGACACAACATCTCCCGTCCCCCGACCAGGAGCACAAATGGTTTTGAAAGCATTTTAATGACTGGGCCCATTCATAATGTAGCTGCTGCAGCCCCAGTAACCCAGACAACGGGCAATATGATGGAGTCGACCCTATTATAAATATTTGATCTTCTAAAACAGTATGACCGTAAATATTATTTGCTGCCCTGAAAAGCTTCAACCTCATGGTTTAATTTCCCACATTAGGAGGCTAATGAAGAGGATTTCAGAATGCACTCTCTGGGGACAGGGCTTACTGGCAGGCTCCTGCTGGGCCCTGGGGAGGAGGGTGAACGCAGGGCAGTAGGTGCCAGCTCAGGGAGGGAGACGGGCAAGCTGGGAGCAGGAGTGCTCAGATGCGGGTGGGCAAGCCCAGGCTGAGCATCCTAGTGGGGAGACTGTTCTGGTGCTTCCTGGGGGCGGCAGAGCCGGGAGTCTATACATCATCCTGACTCCTGGAGAGGTGCTAAACCATCTAGATAAGGGGCAGGTGCTGGAGCCAACTCTGCTTCTGATTCACAAAATCACCTCACCTGCAAAACACAACTGATGCTGGCCTCCCTTCCTGAGTGAGCTGTGGAAGGAGCTCAGGCTCTGGGCAAGGGAAGGGCTGGCAGGAGCACCTCTTGGTTCTCTCCCTGGAGCATGTGGGCTCCTGCCATAGCTAAAGGTGCTGCTGCTGCAGCCACCAACTGTCCCCACCCCTGCGCTTGGTTTAAAATGCAACCTCTTTAGCAGGGCCACCAGGTCCTCCTTACTCTGCCCCAGTCATTGTCACCGCCCTCCTCTTCAACCTGGTGACCCCTCCAGGTCTGTGATGCTTTTGCTGCTGGGGTCTCCTCCATGGTGCCTTTCTGACATTCTGGTAGTCCTGTGACCTCTCCCCCGGGCTCCCTGAGGTCCCTGGCCATACACAGGAGCTTGTCGGCCCCCTCCTTCTCCGTGCAGCCATCAGCATCTGGAGAGCAAGGAGGGAGCCTTGCTCATCTCTTTACCTGCAGGGCTGGCCGAGAGCTGGGTGGCTGGTGGTCATTGCTGAACGAATGAGTGTATCACAGAGATTTATGATCTCAGAGGACTTTCATGCCCCATGTGCCATTTGTTCCCCTGAAGTTCCTGGGAGATGGTGATGCGTCTCAGAGGCTCAGGGAGGCTAAGTGACTTGTTCAGAGTCACTCAGCGAGTTAGAAGCATGATCAGGACCGAGGCTCACCTGTGCCCTGGGCTTGGGAAATCCCTGAGGAATTACAGAATATGCTTGGGCCTGGGTTGTCTGAGCTGACTCAGGCCATCTCTTTCTGTCTATGGCTGATTTACAGAAGCATCAGTCCTGGGCTCGGCAGTTGTGGGGAGGTGTGGGTAGAGGGTGCTTCCTGGAGCTAGAAGCCCGAAAAAGTCCCCAGGGCCAATGGATCCTGTAACCATGCTCTCGAGATCACCAAGGTGTTCTCTATCACGTGCATTCAGCATGCAAAGAAGAAGAAACTGAGGCCCTGAGATGATGGGTCACCTGCTCAAGGTCACACAGTTGCTCAGTGGTAGAACCCCAAGCTCTTAACCACTCCTCATTTCCCTGGGTCTTTGACACAGAGATCATGCCAGGGCCTAAAACAAATCTAACCCCCAGCATGGCTGGCGCTGATGATTTAAAGGGCCCAGCAGTGCTTAATCTTCCTGCCGGGCTCCCTCATTTTAGAAAATGTTGAGATTTAAGAGCTCATAAAACTGAGCTATAACATGTCCTGCTAAGAGCTCTGCACAGGGCTCTCTATCCTGGGTTGCCCCTGGCCCAGGGGTCCCAATCTTGTCCCAAGTCACCCTGGGATATTTCTGTAGTCAATTAAAGCTGCTGGGCTCCTCCCATCCTCAAGGGGACTATCAGACTCTCATGTCCTTGCCAGAGCTAGTATGATATGCCAAGTGACCCTGTGTGGCGACTGATGGAATTCGTACGTTGTTCTGGATTCCAGCAGCAGCAGCAGCAATGCTGGTACAGCCTGGTCACAAAAGCACATGAGCTCTGATGGGCGTCTGTACAATGAGCACCTTCCTGTGGCCACTGCCAGACACTCAGGCCCATGGAAGCAACTCTGTCCACCAGCAGCCCCCCTCTTAATCTGTTTCAATGGTGTCTTTCCTGTAGTTAGAACCCCCTTACAATGTCAAAAGCTAATGTCCCCAATATCTATATCCTCCAGCCATGCCACCAACACCTAGCATGATCCTTTCCTATAGCAGGTATCTATCAGTGTGTATTAGAAGGAAAGATGGATGGGTAGAAGGAGGGATGACAGAAAGGAAAGAAAGGACAGGTCATGTTGATTATTCAAATGACCACATTTCTTTCTGGATCCACATCTTTTTAATGTGGCCTTTCAGCTCCTTGCTTGGAGAGGGAGAAGGTCTTTTCCCCTATGCCTTAAAATCTAGGTTGCACTTGTGACTTCCTTTGGCTGATGGAATATAGTGGAAATGACAATGTACCAGTTCCAAGGCAAGGCCCCAAGACCTCTTGGAACCTTTGCTTTTTCTTTGGAAACACTGCAGAGCTGCCAAGAGAGTAGGCTGAGCTGGCTTGGTGAAGAGAGATACATGGCCTAATCATGCTATCACCCATGTGGGTGAGGGATCTCAAGCTGCCCACTCCCTCAGCTCACCAGCAGATATAAGAGTGAGGTCAAGGTCACCAGTCAAGGTCAGCCACAACTGGTTTAGATCTTCCCTACTGAACCACAGTCTCATGAGTGATAATGAATGATTGTGGCTTTTAAGCCACGGAGCTATGTGTGGGGTGTGTGTGTTATGCAGCAGTAGCTGACTGATACGAAGTAGAAACTGGGTCAAACTCTGCTCTCCAGATCCAGCATGGACCTACCACTTCAACTTCAAGAGGTCTTTTCCTTGCTCTTTTATGTCCTATGCCCTCCTTCTGCCATCCTAGCCAGAGCTTTCCACCCTATGTTTGGACTTTCTCCTAAGCCCATACCCCAGATATTGTGCAAGCCCCTTTAATTAAATTCAGCCAGAACTCATGGGGCTCCTTTTGTGTAACAGACCTCACACCAGGTACTATGGAGATAGAGGAAAATAACCCGCTCTTGCCTTCAGTGAGCTTAGTATTAACAGTACCAGGAACAATAACTGATGTCTGCACGGTCCTTTAAAGAGCTCTTCCCATATATCATAGACTAGAATTTGAGATTTCGGGGATGAAGCAGATCAAATGCGGCTTTAGCTATTACTGAGTGCTGACTCTATACACAGTACCATGGTAGGTGCTGGTGAAACGTGACTGTCACGGCGTCCCTGTAAAGACTCAAGCTTCATTGGGTGCTGGAGTGGTTGAGTCCACTCCCTGTTTCCCTGTTTGGTAGAGGAAATGGTGATGCTGAACCAAAGATTATAAGGAAAAAATGTGAAATACATCTTTAGGTTTAAAAAAATCAAATGTGCAAGTGTAGGTTAAGGAAGCCATGGCTTGGATGGGTCCCTGGGGAAAAGATCTAAGAGGATATAAGCAGCCAATGCAGTTTCAGGTTACTGAATGAGCACTGTGGGATCATGTCACGGTGAGAGCACCCTGAGCATGTCTTAGTCAGGCTTTTGAGGTCTTGGAGGCCCAGATTGGTATATTTACAGGGCACGAGTGGTCAGAGGGAAGTACGGGACAGAGAAGAGCTGGTGAATGGTCTGGAGAGAGGGGATTTAGGATGTTTAGCCTGACAAGGAGGAAGCTGAAAAGAGAGGGAAGGGGGGCCTCCAATGAATGAAAAGCCTGCTGTGTCCAGGAGGGCTGGGCTTTTCCACTGTTGGCGAAGGGCAAGAATGAACAGGCTCAGGGGTTAAGTTGGAAAGGGACTCCAGCAGAGCAGGCCCTTCCTCCCCAGAGCCTCAGGAGCCATCCAGCATCCAGTGCTGGGCTGGCTGGGTAGGAGCGGGGCTCCGTGACTTCTTAGGTCTCTTTCACCTCCAAGGTCCTGCAAAGAGCTCCACAAAAGTGTCCCCCAAGGCCCCTGGTGTCCTGTCGCATTCTTTTGGAAAGAGAGCCGAAAAGGCTAGTTGGAAGAAGGCTGTCATCAGCACATTGAACTCTGGTGGCTGCTGAGAACACTGAGCAGTGGCCCCTGCCACGAGGACATGCATTAACTTTTTAAGGGACTTCTATAAAGATTTAGTCTACATGAAAGTCATCGGTCTGTGTTATGAAAGCGTTGGCTATAATTACATACCTCTCTGGCATCTATATAAATGTGATGTGTAATGTACAATTCTGCTCTGAAGAGGCGGGCCCTCTTTCCGTTATGACGAGTGACTCATCTTTCCCAATTAAAGGGTGCCGGAGTATGAGGCCACTGTGTTAACCAGAGAGGCAGGGAGGGGACTAACAAGGAGCACCAAGCCAAAGGGTGGTCAGGACAGTGCTGCAGCCCGCAGACGCCCAGGCTGGGGAGGGAGGAGGTGGGCACACTGCTCATGAGCTTCTGATGTGCTGCTCTGGGAAGACGATGTTGTTGATGACCATAGTGATCGTAGTTGACATTCCCTGAGTACTTACTCTCAGCGGCTGTGCTTTACATAGATCATCCTTTTAAACCTCGCAGCAATCTAGTGCGGTAGGTGCCTTTGTTACCTCTGTTTTGTAGAAGAGCAATTAAAGCACAGAGAACTTGAGTAACTTAGCCAAGTTCACATAGCCAAGAAGTGGCCGAGTTTGCATTTGAACCTTGACTGTCCGATGCAAGCCTGCACTCTTAGCCTCTTCCGGGTCGCACCTTGCTTGTCTCTGTGGTGGAGGCCCATCCGTCTGTTTTTCAGTCATCTGCAGCCCCCAGGGGGTGATGGCATCAAGAAACATTTCAAGAGCATCAAGCAATCCCACCCCCTCAATATATTGATTCCTCCTCTGGAATGAGACAGGAGAGAAAGATGAGATCTGCCTGGTGGCATAAATTAGCTCTGTGCCCTTGGGGTTTGTGTCACGGTGCTGCCTCCTTGCCATTCAGGTGGCCCGCCCGCCTGCTGCAGAGCTGTTGCTTTGGAGCAATTCATGACCAGCACGTGGCAAGTGCCAGGACAACAGCTTCCACGCCGAGCCCGGACAAATGGCAGAACAGAGCAGAGGGCAATGCGATTTACAAGGAATCTCAGCAGCCAGGCATCCGGCAATAAACCAGAAAATCGCAGAGGAAACTCGGTGGAGCATGAGCTAAACGAATTGCAGGATTTGTGAACCAATTTACGCCCATCAGAGGAGGGGTGTGAGAGGCACCAGCGGTTCTAAAAGCCAGGGCCAGAGAACCATGAGACTGTCACCTCCAGCAGACTCGTGGAAGGGCAGCGAGGACATCCAGTCCCTGCTGAGGCACAGCTGGGCCATGGTCCCTGGGGGGCATTACTGAGTGAAGCTTGGGCCTGCCTCCCTGGAGGGCTCTAGGACATGTCATCCTGCTGTGGAGGGACAGGTGTCAGGTGGGGGGAAAGTGACCTTTCTCCTTGCTCCCAGAGAATCAGTAAAAGACCAGCAAAGTATTATTGCCAGAAATGGAACTTACCTTTGGTTTCCATCCCAAGGATCAAATTTCTTTCCTTCTTCTTTTCTTTTTTCTTTTTGAACCAGGGATAGAACCCAGGGGAGTTTAACCATTGAGCCACATCCCCAGCCTTTTTTCACTTTTTATTTTGAGACAGGGTCTCACTAAGTTGCTGAGGCTGGTTTTGAACTTGTGATCCTCTTGCCTCAGCCTCCTGAGCTGCTGAGATTTCAGGTGTGTGCCACAGCACCTGGCCCAAGGAGCAAATTTCTTAAAACGTGGGTGCCATTGCTCATGTGAAGCATCTCATCAGGATGTGGAATGGGCTCGTGAGAACACAGAAAATAAGCAGAGGCAAGGGGCTCCTTCTCGGCAGGATGACAGTGGGACTGTATGCTCAGAAACACAGTCCCCTCCTGGGAGCCACTGGAAGGGACAACTTCACCTGTCCCCAGGGGACTGTGGAGTGAGGAGGGCCCAGCAGGGGATAGGTTCTCCTGGTATAAACATATCTACCTGGCTGAACACAAGCTCCGCAGGGGCATTCAAAGGCAAATGCATCACTTTCAATCACCCAGGGTCCTCAAGATGTCTGGGTCAACGCAGCGGACACATCCAGTGTCAGGTGAAGGAGGCAGCATGCTAATCACAACACATGTGCGACATGCAGAATCCATGTTAGAGGACATCGCCTCAGATTCAACTGCACACAGCACTGCAGAAACGTGTTAGTAAGGGCCCCATGCTAGCCACTACCTAATTCACCGATGAAGAGAAAGGGCTTATTTTGGCTCATGGTTTTAGAGGTTCCATCCATGGTCAGTACCAGATGGCAATGTGAGGGGGCATCATGGGCAAACTGCTCACCTTGTGTCCAGGAAGCAAAAGAGGAAGGGCCAGGGTACCACGATCCCTTCAGAGGCACATCCTGGAACTCAGGACCTCCCAGCAGAACCACTCCTAAGGTTCCACCACTGACCCATGACACCACTCTGAGGAACAAGCCCTTAGCATTTGGGTCTTGGGGGACACTGAACACATGAACTGTAGCAGGGACCAATGGACTGTTCCAGCACTGTCCCCCTGGCTGACACTCTGGGAAGTAAGCGGTGAGATACCAGACTGTAAAGAAATGGGTCTCCATTTCCCCATCTGTAAAATGAGGGCATAGGAAACAAAGTTCTCTAGGCCAGGCCAGCTCTGCCTTGCTGGAGTTTGGTGACTCCAGCATGGGGGGAGCTCAGGCTTCGCCCTAGAGAGGCAGCATGATCCTGGTTTCCCACAAGCCACACTTCTCCCCAGGAGCTTCTAGAAAGCCACCCTGATTATCCCATGGCTCTTACTTCTGAGTGCTCTGGTCTCATTGGCCACAGAAGGGCTCCCCAAGGCTTTGCTACTGCTCAGTGGGTGCAACTCAGGGGATCTGGCCTCTGAAGCTTCCTGCCCCCAATTCCTGTCTGGAAAGCCACCTGCAATGGAGGATGGGTCCTTGGGGAGGAAAGAACAATGACAAAGATGGCAGATGCCAGGAACCCAGGGTCTGGCCCCTGGCACTGAACACAGAGAGGGGAGAGAGCTCAGCCACGTTTGAAACTGCTTTGTCTGCCCACCTAGCTGGTGGAGCACGGAGTGATCCATCTGCTTGAGGCAAACACAAGGCAGCAGCAAGGTGTGGGCTCTGGACACAGCTGGCTGCAAGTTTTCTCTCCATGTGGCTTTGAGACTCGGGTAAATGCTTGAGCACATCAGTCTCCTTGTGGATACAGCAAAGATGATAACAGCTGCCACATAATTCTGGGGGCATCTGAAATAACACTTGTAGGCACTTAGCACAGGGCCTGTCATGCTGTTAGCACATGCTTAGTTAAGTACTGACTATTTTTAGAATCAAGAATCCACATTCCAGGCACTAAGGGGGTACACATTTAATACCTACTCATTATTAGGACACCCTAGAGATTCTAGTCCCATGGGACAAGTTGGAGGATCAAGACTATCCCTGAACTGTGATCCTTGGCACAGGCTGGGACTGTAAAAGGAGTGGAGTCTAATTATTAGGGAACTTGGAAATTAGCTGAATGGTCTGAATAATCAAGGCCAAAAGGATAAGGACAAGAATCAGAATCAGATCTTTCATGAAGGCTATGTTAGAGAGTGTATCAGTCAGATTTTGCTGTGTAACAAACAACCACAGCATTTGAGCAGCATGCAAGACTAAATATTTACTTTACTGGAATGCATGTCATCTGTGGGCATTCTATTTCATAAGGACCCTAGGCTGGAGAAGCAGCAGCTCCCCAGTAAAAGACCTGCTCACAGCTTTGGCAGAAGCTTAAGGGAACAAGCTGGAGTTCACCAGTTCTTTTAAGGCTTAGGTTTATGGGTCATATACTTTTGTTCCATTCTATTGACCAAAGCAAGTCACAGAGCCAAGCTTAAAATCAAGAAGCAGGGAAGTGTGTTCTGTCTATGCTGAAGGCACAGCAAGGGTATAGTTGCAGGGAGGGATGAAGAATTGTGGTCTTTAATTTTATCTATCACTAAACAGCAGGTACCAGTGGGAGGGGCTGATTTAGAAGGCAGAGAGATGCCCAAGGGGACATACACCTAAGTGGACAGACATACACCAGAGGAGGTCCATGGTGGAGCTTAAGCGGGGTAGGGAATATTAAGTGGTTGAACTGCTGCAGGAGGAAGCTGTATGTCCACTCCCAAGGGTCCCAAGGCACTGACAAAAAGCCCCACTGAGCTGGCCATGGTGGCGAATGCCTGTAATCCCAGCTGCTCGGGAGGCTGAGGCAGGAGGATCGCAGATTCAAAGCCAGCCTCAGCACGGGCAAGGCGCTAAGCAACTCAGTGAGACCCTGTCTCTAAATTAAATACAAAATGGGGCTGGGGATGTGGCTCAGTGACTGAGTGCCCCTGAGTTCAATCCCCAGTTCCCCCACTGCCGCAAAAAAAATAAAAAATAAAAAATAAAAAAGCCTGACTAAGACCTCTGTGCTTTGCTTTATCAATTGCCAAGTGGGCTAGTATGGAGATGGACTGGGCTGTCATCCTCACAGGGAAATGGACCACTGTTACATCAGAAAGCATGTTCATTTGATCAGAGACACTTACCAGGACTTCACTTGGCAATCCACTCCTAAAAACCCTATTCCCCTCTGACAAGCCTAATGTTCCCAAGTGCATCTTATAATGGCTCCTTGGGTGCAGTTGCCTGGAAATACCAGGAGGGAATCTGGGATTAATGAAGGGAATTATTAACTATTGAGGTAGGTACGACTTTAAAGAGATGACTTGTGGTCAAGGTGATAGTTTATTTATGATTTGTATTCCTACTAACTTCCAAACAAATTTGAGATGACTAACAATTAAAAATATAAGCCTCAGGATAGCAAGATTAAAGACAAAATACCCAAAGTCATATGGATGAAGGGAGGAAATGATTAAACCAGAAACCTAGCAGAAGATAGTTACTGCAATTGCGCATTAAATTGAGCTAAAGCGAAAGGGGAAATATGATGAGTTATTGGATAAAAGAAAGGATAGCCATTTGTCAGGAGGGCCAAACTTTTCCCTGACACTCTGTGTGAGCACAAATTTATCATTAGAATCTCAACAGAAGGGACAGAGAGGCACATAATAGACGCTCTCTTCAAAGACTTCTGCAGAAGATGCAGAAACATTCCTCAGACAGTCGTTTATTATATCGACCCTGGGTAAGAGCTGAGGACGTAGGGATGAACCTGCTAGATTTAATACGGCGCTGGCTAATGGCTTATGGATTGCTACAGCCTGGAGCCAGCCGGGAAAGCCTTGGGAAAGGCGCATGGCTCTCCTCTTGGGAGCCAGGCTGAGAAAGGGCTCCGGGGCCAGAGAACACGTGGCTCGTGTCCTCCTGGTAGCCTGAGAGCCAGGTGAGGCAGCATCCCGGTGGGTGGAGGGTGGAAAAGCCCCGAGAACAGGAAGAGCTGGGCTGCCAAGTGGAGCATAACCATATGATCTCATTTACATGAACAAAACTCGAGCCAAGAAAGAAGGAAAGGAAACACGTCACCCAAGTTCACCACAGTGATCTCGGGTTGTGGGGCTTTGGAAGGGCTTTCTGTTGTTGTGCTATTGTTTGTTGTGGTGGTGGTTATTTTCCCCTGAACTTTTCGCATCTTCTGCAGCAAGTTGGTAAAATTTTATAAATAGAAAAGAAAAAATCAAAACAGAACAAGATGTTCTTATGCAATCCTGAAGATGCCATCCATTGTTCCTGAAGCTTTGCGAGCAGGTAGGAGTAAGACCTGGAGGATGGTGGCCCCCTCTTTGTTCCTGTGTCTGCTTCTCTCACACGCTTCTCAATCGAACCCCACTTTCTGAGTGGTGTCGATAAATCACGTGTCACTCATTTCACCGTGGGCTAAAGAAGATAACGGCAGACACGGCAGCTGTGATCTGCTGACCGTAGGAAGGTCTGGCCTCCTTGGCACTCCTCCTCTGGACGGGAGGCTGCAGCCTCCCGCTACCTTCTTTCTACATTCAGGAACTTGCTCTAAAGAAATAATCACAGCTCCACGTGAAGCCTGGGCTGGAACATCACTCACCCATCATCTAAATGGGAAAATGTGAGCCACCTAAACACCCACCACAGGAGACCTAGAGGCACACACTGGTCCCTGGGAAGGCAGTGCCTCCATCACCAAGACAGCTTGGGAGGGTTCCAGCCAGGCTCCTGCCTTATGACCCGCTGTTAAACAAAAAGGGCAGGTTGAGAAGATTGTGCAAGGACCATTCTGTTTTTGAAAAAAAAAAAACTGCACCTATCATTAGCATTACGGGTGACTTTCTTCCTACCCTTTCTCCTGTCTTCTCTGTATTTACTAAAATTTGTAGCATGAACTATGTATTTCTTTGGTAATAATAAGAAAAAAAAATTTGTTTCCAAAGTGTAAGTATTATTTCACGGTTCTGTGTTCTGGAGGGAAACTCGAGGGACACCCCTCAAGTTAAGGGATCTTTAGGAGCATATTCAGAAGAAACTCGCCCTGGTTTTAGGACAGGAAGTTGGAGCTGGGTTGAAGAGGGCACCTCCAGGTCATTTGTCTCCTGTGTCTTTTCCACTGGGTCCCTCCCTGAGTTAGAAGCCATTGGTGTGAGGGCACAGAGTCCCTGCTATCCATCCTTCTCCCCTCGCTCTCCCGGGTTAACAGATGTGATAGTGAAGGATTTGCTCTGGGATGATTATGGGGCTTCTTCTGAAGCAGTGGCTTATGGGATGCACCCTCCCAGATGTGAAAAATGACAGGAGGCAAGAACAAGAACAATTGCCAGCCCTGACATCAGGCTGGCTTTTAAAAGATGACACATTCTTCTCAGGATAAACCAGTTTCTGAGAGACAAGGACCCCAAGCAGTGCCCCATGTCCAGTGTATACACTCTGAGAGATTTATTTGGCCTTTTGCTATCAAGTTCAGCTCTTGGAAAATTCATCTCAGTCCAATTTCTTACTGTGTTGCTCCTCTTTGCAGACAGGCTAAGACATGGGGACATTTTTCTCTTGGTTTCTCTAGCTTATGAGCTCTGAGAAGTGAAGGGACATGTCTTCAAGGGAGAAGAATGAATTTTGGCTCAGCACACATGTTGCCTGGACTTCGTACCATAAGATTAAAGGATGTCTGGTTGAAATAAAGACAAGCAGAAAAAGTATCATTTGACTGTAGAAAAGAAATGACAGACTATGGAGTCCTGTTAGGATAGTTCTTGAAGTGTAACCCAGGGAGGCAGGTGGGGCTTAAAATTTCTCCATGTGGTTTTTTTGCTTTGTTTTGTTTTCTCTGTGTGTGTGTGTACTAGGGATTGAACCCAGAGGCCTTTAACCACTGAGCCACATCCCCAGCCCTTTTTACTTTTTATTTTGAGACAGAGTTCCACTAAGTTGCTTAGAGCCTCACTAAGTTGTTAAGTCTGGCCTCAAACTTCAATCCTCCTGCTTCAGCCTCACGAGTTGCTGGGATTAGAGGCGTGCACCACCATGCCTGGCTCCATGTGTTTTAAAGAAAGCAAAGGGAACAAGGATAAATTGAGGTCTCCCAGATGTGGGATGGTTTGCATATGATCAAGCCTTACACACTATAGGAAGTACCTATGCTTATCCACAATCTACAAAAGAGACCAAAGTTCAGAAGAGTTGAGTAATTTGCCTGAAACCACACAGCTAGTATGTAAAGGAGACTGAATTTGAGACCAGGACTCTGATTTCCAAGAATGAGCCCTTCATGCTCCACCATGCTGATCTCCTCCGGTGCCAATATTTGTTATTAATAAATTATGAAAATTGATCAGGACAGTGCTTTTGCCTTGACACTGTCAAATGGCACCAACTGTTTGCTAGGGACACTTAATTTATAATTTTTAAATGCTTTCCATTTCTGGCATGGATCAGTTGTTGCCTTTGAGATTATAAGCAAAGGGTTACTTCCTAGTGTCTTACTAGGTTCTCATTCTTGTGAGAGATTTAAAAATTCATTTTATTTTGCTTTGTTTTTTTGCAACACTCAGCAGAAGGAGGGGATGCGCGTGGTTCACTGAAGTGGATAATGGAAGGAATTTTCGAGAGCCTCTGCTACAATGGTGAGGAAGAGCTCTCTCCCTGTGTTGAGAGTCTGGGGGGCACTGAGATAGCAATTTCAGGGTGTGGTTGTTTTATAAACAAATTTTAATAATTTATTTTGAAATACTTTCAAACTTACAGGAATGTTGCAAGAAGAGGTGAAGAGCTCCCCTTGTCCCTTGCTCATATCCCCAAAGGTCAGTATTTCACCTCCTTCCACCCTTGATCATTAATCTTTTTCTGAACTATTTGAGAATAGTTCGTAGGCTGGATAGCCCAGCCTTCAGTGTGTGTGTCCCCAAACCAAGGACATTCTCCTATGGGACAACTGCACATTCTCCAACTCAGGAAGCGGCAAGGACCTGACCATCCAATTCAGACTCACTCAAAGCTTGCCAACTGCCTCATCAACGCCTGCCTGCCTTCTTCCTCCCTGCCTCCCTCTCCCCACCCTTTCTTGGTCAAGATCCAATCTGAGATCATATTTTGCTTTTGGTTTTCATGTTTCTCTGTTTTCTCTCAATATGGAGCAGCTCCTTCGTGTTTCCCCCTATTTCTTGACTTTGACAGTTTTTATTTATTCATTATTTAGGTCCTGGGGATTAAACTCAGGAAATCTTTACCACTGAGCTCTATCTCCAGCCCTTTGGGTTTTTTTTTGTTTTGTTTTTTTTTTTTTTTTTTTTTTTTTTATTTGGAGTGAGGTTCTTGCTCAGTTGCTGAAAGTTACACTTAGTTGCTGAGGCTGGCCTTGAAGTTTCAATTCTCCTGCCTCAGCCTCCTGAGTGGCTGGGATTATAGGCATGTACCACTGTGCCCAGCACCTTGACAGTTTGTAAAGAATGCTGATCTTTCACTGGGTTTGTCCAGGGCTTCCTTGGGTCTAGCCTCAGGCCAGGGATTTAAACGGAAAAGGAGGGGCACATGAGTGTGTCTCACCAGAGGCACATGGGTCCACCCTTTCCACCTCTCCTTGATCATCTGTCTGGTCAAAGTGTCTGCCAGATGTCTCTGCTGGGAACTCACCATTCCCCCCTTGGTGACTGACAGCTAACCCTTGTGGGAGGTCTTCTAGGCTATGCAATGCCCTGTTCCTCCTCCCAGCCTTAGCATCCATCCAGACTGTACCCACAACCCCGCTGAAGCTGGCCAAATGGTAATGATCAATTTCCATCATTCCTTCCACATTTATTTCCTGGCACTATGGGGAAGAGGGACTCCTTCTTCTGACCTACCTGCTTACCTACCCGCATCAGTACAGACAGTGGGGTTGCAATCCATTCCTATCATTATCTATTCTGGTGCTCCCTTGTTCTAGATTTGGCTTGTGAGTCCATCCAAGCTGACTCCTGTGTCCTTTTGACAGCTCTATGTCATCCTTTGACACAAAAAAATGTCAAAGAGTTTTCTGGAACAACATGGTATTTTGTCCTCATTTTGTACTTTCCCTGCCTCAGGAAGCAGCCATTTCTCCAAGGAGCTCCGGTTCCTTTCAGTGAAGGGTGTTCCTTCCTCTAGGGTGTGACTGTTTCCTGGGGCCTCTTGGCAGACAGAGCTAGGAATCCTATGTATGCGTACTACCTATCTATGCGTGCATAGTAAACACACACAACTGTCTATCAATGACCCTTCCATCGCATTCTATGACCTCTGGATTCTATCTTTCCATTCTCCAATGATGAAAACCCTGGCTCCAGTTGGTCTTAATTCTCGGCTCAGCCCCCTCATGTAACAAACATCCTGACTATGCCAATGATGCCCAGGTCCCAGCCCTGCCACACCCGCCTCAGCCCATTGCAGCTTCCTGGGCCCTGGCCACACCACTCCTTGGCCTGGCTGCCTCTGAGCCCACAGCCAATGCCACCTACAGAGGAAGGGAAGAAAAAGGCAACAGGAGAAGAGAAGGGAGGATAATCGGAGGGCTTGATGCTTTCTTCAGGGCCATCCTGTCTTGCTTTCTACTGTTGTTAGCACAATCTGAAATCAACTTCTCAGGCCACCAGACTCGCTCTTAGGTGGTGATAAAAGAATGAACCTCTTTTTATATCAAGGGGCTCCCTTTCCCTCCATGCTTGCAGGTTATTGGAAGGGGGATAGACAAACCAGGGGTTGGCCAGGAACTGTTTTGATCCTTCCTAGCAAAGGCTTGAGCTGGAGGTGGCAGGGACTCTTAGGCAGTGAAGAGGGGCTTGAGCAGAGAGAGCCTGGTCTGAGAAGCCCTTCAGCACCCTGGTGGACAGTCCAGCAGGTGCCAACCTGCAGGCAAGGAGCACAGGATGGATCCAACTTTTGTGGGACCTAAAGTTTATACAATTTGGGGATCCTTTTAAAAAAAATGGAAAAGTGAGTTTCTTAGTTCATTTTCTGTTGCTACAATCAAATACCACAAGCTGGGTAATTTGTAAAGAATAAAGGTTTATTCAGCACATGTTTCTGGAGGCCAGGGGGTTGACTGCATCTGGTGAAGCTCTTCTTGCTGGTGGTGACTCTGCAAGGTCTCAAGGTAGGGCATCTAATGGTAAGAGACTCAGCCAAATTGGCTTTTATAACAGACTCGCTCTCCAAATAATCCATTAACCCATTAATCTGTGAATGACCTAATTGTGACTTAATCACCTCTTAAAGGTCCCATCTGTTTCATATCTTAACACTTCACAATGGGGATTACTTTCCAACATGCATTTCATTGGAGACACTCATGCCACAGCAATGAGGATATGAGCCCACAGACCTTAGATGTCCCTCGCTCTTTCCATAACTGTAGTATTTAAATTAGCCCAAATAACTCTCCACTTCTTGTACCAAGAAGCCAGCCCTCTGAGCATAAGGCACCAATGAGGAACAAACTAGCTACTTTCCTTCCTCTCGTTTCTGAAGGCTAACGCATTTTTCAACATTTTTGTCTCTGAAAAAAATGCTCCTCTTAAGCAGACCACAGAATTGCCAGATAAGGTTTGGAATTCTGCAGCCGTAAATAAAGAAGAATCAGAAGTTATAGTTTTGGCATTGCTATTTCAGGTTTTTTTTTTTGTCTGGTTCACACAGATGCCTTCTAAATCAAGTGTCTGGGTGTCCTTCAGCATTACTGTTAGTTCCAAGATTACTGGGGACACTTCGCATCCAGTTCCAAAGAACTGTGGAGTCCAAATCAGAAAACGTTTGCACATCCACCAGCAGCACTTGTTTTAGAAGTGAAAGCTGATCCCTTCTGCAGGAGGCGGTGGACCCCAGGGGAGCTGTAGACTGCTCAGTAGAGCTTTACTGGTTTGCCAACAGGGGGCAGTGCAAGCTGGAGGTCCCCCCTGCCCACCCATGTCCTCATCCTTGCTAACAGGGCAGAGTGGCAGAGGGAGGGGTCCCTCCTGCGTACCCGCCTCTTCCTCCATGCCCCCTTGACAATCCAAGAGCTAGAAGTGACTTGGAGACTTTTTATAAAGGCTATGGCAAACACCATAACTGATGTCAAAAAAGAAGAAAAAATCTGCCAGGTGTGGAGGCTCACACCGGTAATCCCAGTGGCTTGGGAGGCTGAGGCAGGAGGATCACAAGTTCAAAGCCAGCCTCAGCAACTTAGTGAGGCCCTAAGCAACTTAGTGAAACCCTGTCTCAAAATAAAAAATAAAAAGGGCTGGGGATGTAGCTCTGTTAAGCACCCCTGAGTTCAGCCCCTGGAAAAAAAAAAAAAAAAAAAAGAAAAGAAAAAAGAAAAAAAATCATGGAATGCAGAGTGAGAGAGCGGGAGGGATTTTTTCACTGTCTAGTCAGTTCCTGGCTCAAATTATAACTGCACTCTCTAAACAAGGTACTTAAATTTCCTGAACGCTGGGTCCCTCTTCTGTAAAATGGGTGCAAAATCAACACCTGAAGCTCTTTGTAAATGGCAAATACAATGACGCAGCAGCAGCTGACAGTCGTGTGCGATGTGTTGGGCTTATGTTATTGCAGTCGGTCCCTGCAACTGTGAGTTAAGCACTATTTTTATTTCATTTACAGATGAGGAAAATAAGGCAGAGAATTCAGTGATTTCCCTAATGTCCCTGAACTATTTTTGTCACATTTGAAGGAACTGGAGGACAGCATGCTTCACCAAGGTCATGGTGTCTGTCTGATTAAAGGATACTTGTTTAGTTTTGGAAAATTTGCTGCAGGTTCTTTTCCCTCTGGGAAAAAGCATAGTTGGAGAAAACGTGGTGACTTCTTGGGTGTGGGCAGCACAAGCCTGTGGTCCAGGAAGAGGAAGAGAAGCTTCTCACGCCTCCTCAGGCAGGGCGAAGTCCTGGGGACCAGACAGGCTCTGAGATGCACCTTCTCGGGAGGGACTGGCACAGCCCTTCCATGCGTGGGCTCAGAAGGCAGCACCACTGGGTGGATGGTTGGCGATCTCAATTTCCCCAGAGAGGTGGTCACAGGGACCCTCACTGAGAGGGGCACAAGCCACCCACCATCCTTCAACAGGGCACAGCTGGTAGCCAAATGCACTCCTATGTTTGAAGCACAGCAGTGAGACCTCCAAATTCTAATGGCTATATTATAATTAAGTGGCATTGACCATCCTATAATTTAAGACCCTCAGGCTTTGACTAATTCTTGGAACAATCCAGTGACCCCCTAAAACTAAGGGTCTCATAAAGAGGTATTGTTTGGTGAGATACCTCAGCAAGGAGTATTTGCTTAAGGACCCTCCCAGCTCAGTCGTGGGCCCATTTAGCAACAAAGCTGGAACTAAATGCCTCTTTGGACTTATGAGTATGGGTTGTGGGGTCGTTTTGAAGTGGGTCCCATCCCAGGCCCACCACCCACTCACTGAGGGAATGTGAAAACTACAGATTGCTCAGATACCTCTTTTCCTCCTAGGCTGCTTGAGGACGAGCTGAGATAACGCAAGTGTGGACCTGGCTTGGCTGGTGTAATGCTGCCAACGAGCTGACCCTGCATCCCCTGCTCTTTCCATGGCTCAGGAATAATACCATCCATCCAATTTTTTGGAGCAGTCTCCCCACCCCCAAGATTTGTTGAGATGTAACTGGTGTGCACTGTACTCTACACACCGAATTGTACAATTCGTTGAGCTTTGACATGGGCACACAATGAGACAATGAACAGATCCATCACCCCCCCCAAAGTGTCCTTGCAACCTGTGTTCTCCATCCTTCTGTCCCCTTCATGTCCCTTCAAAAATGGCTTTCTGTCACTATAGATTTGCTTGTATTTTCCAGAATTTTTATAAATGCTATATGCGCTTGGTTTTGGTCTGGCTTCTTTGACTCAGCATAATTATTTTGAGATTCATATCCCCTATCTATTACTGATCTGGCTTTTTATGATATCCTTTTCCTACACACGATGGACAAAGTAGTTCCAAGAGAGAGATGCAGGCCAAGGGGTTTCTTCTTCAGGGTCATGGTTAATATTACTAGTGCTAGGCTTGCAGCTGCCTGGGGTTCCTAACATGCATTTGGAGCACTCTGACACTCCCGTGGGTGGTTCTGAAGCCACAGTGCCTACCAGCAAGCATCCCAGGACCTTGCAGCAGCTTTTGCTCATTGCCCATGCCCAGATCCCATCCCCAGGGCTTCATAGGTCTGAGGTGTGACCAGGTTGAAAACAGTTGTCCTGAATGCCTCTAATTTTAAAAACCACCTGGGCAGTGGATGCAAAGCCAAATGAAACGAATCAGACAGCACCTGATGGTCAGAGTCACATTCCACAAAAGAAGTGGGCTGCTCAGTGTGGCCTAAAATACCCTGTAAGACAATCAAAGTCCACAGTGTGATTATGGTACAGGTTGAGCATCCCTGGTCCAAAAGTCTGAAATCCAAAATCCAAACCTGACACTTTCTGAGCACAAATGACACCACCAATGGAAAATTCCGCCCCTGACCTCATGTGACAGGTCACAGTCAAAACGCAGGCACGCTAAAAATATTGTACAAAATTTCCTTCAGTGTATAAGATATGTCTGAAATATAAATGAATTTCCTGTTCAGACTTGGGTCCTATCTCTAAGATATTTCATTATGTATATGCAAGTATTCTAAAATCTGAAAATCACCTGAAATCCACATTTGGTCCCAAGCGTTTTGGATTAGGGACCCTCACCCTGCACTTAATGATCAAACATGGAAACCAGGCTGCTCCCTGGGTTTATTTCAGTCTTCTAAACACAAATGACCAGAGAGCCACTGCGTGTTGTGCGTCAGGAAATACACAAGGGCGTGCCGTCACCTGCCCGCACACACGGTTCCAGAAAACCACACTCAAGGGGGCGCGGAAATCAATATCGAAAATGAGACACTCGAGTTACCACAAAGAGCTATTTTTGCTTATTCCAAATTGCTCTGTTTCTCTAAAAAGCTATTTTCAGTCAGCCGCTTCCCTGGCTATGTATAGGGATGGCTCGCAATTTAAACACAAGTGGGAAGAGAAAAGAAATCTGCAAATAGGCGCTCACCCCAGGGATAAATCTGGGGCAATTGAAAAGGTGGCCAGAGGCAGTTCGCTCCCCAAATATCCGGCCTCTTCAAATTTCCACACATGGGTTGGAAACCATCAAGAAATAAATATCCATGGACATTGGAGGGTCACTTTCTAGTAAGTGCTCAGGGTTTAAAAATAGGGATTTAAAAGGCAACGTCTCCGCTGTGTCTGGGGGCCTGCTCCCTGCGCCTCTTGCTCTGCCGTCAGGGACCTGTTTAGACAGCAGGTGAGGGGAAGCGCGGGGTTATTTTTAAAGCTTTCTGGTTTTCTGATGGTTGCCAGGGAGAATGTGGAGAAGACAGCAGCACAGTGGTAGGAAGGTGGCCCCACTCCTGGGTCCAGTGAGTCACTCAGCAATTATTTACTAGTCCTACTGCCCCGAAATACGCGGAATCTGCCCACTTGGCTCTGTCCCCTTTGCTGCCTGAAACCTTGTCCTGGCTGCCCTTGTTTTTCACCTTGGCCAGGGGGACTTCCTGTTTTCACTTGGGCTCCTCCAGTCCATCCTCCACCCTTGCAGCCAGAGAGAGACTTTTAAAAGTGCAGATAGGGCTGAACCACAGCCCCGATTAATACATAAATGCATCCTTAGAGCCTGGAAGCTGTGAACAGTGGTGTCTCTGGGGAAGAGTGAACAGAGACCTAAAGGTTTTGACAGGGCCTGCTTCTGCGTGGTTTTGAATTTTATACTTGTATAAAATTATACTTGTGAGCTTGTATTTCTTTCATAATTTTAAAAGGATCTCCAATGTTTAATTTGGTCCCTACACTCCAGGAGCTCTTAATTTTGCCTTAGGGTCCCAGGCATTAAAAATTCTAGGGATTCCATTTGTTCATTTTGGCATTGAGGAGCAGAGGTTATGGTCATCAAGGAGAAATTATTAGAGAAAGGACATTCAGGAAGAGGAGCTGGTAAGCCCAGATGCCTGGAGATGGGCTGGTGGGCTGCACTGGCAGTGACCAATGGCCAGTGGTGTGTCCAGTGGGAAATGGTGCACTGGGGTGGGAAATGGTGACAGGGAAGTCAGGGTGTCAGGGAGGGGACTTACCTGCAGTTCTGTGACTGCTGCCATCCTACCAGGAATATGTTTTTAGCCTAACTGCTCAGGGGATGTTCTCCAAGGGGCCTAGTCACTCTCTGCTCCCCACCCCACCTCTAATCTCCATCAGGCAAATACAGTCCCAGAAGTCTTAAGGGAATCTCTTAATTTCACATGCCCAGAAGGTATGAACAGCAACTATGGAATTCGACATGAAGTCCAATTAGATATTAAGAGTAGAAGGAGGAGGAGACTCTAAGGAAAGTGTCCAGACAGGGACAGTCAGCACAGCTGACTTGACCTCCAGCTAACCTTGACTTCCAGTCTTTACTCTAGAGGCCACTTCACATGGAGCTCAACTCCAGGGCATGCTTGCCTGTCCACCTTCCAGCAGTGGCTTGCTTCCCGCCCAGTTAATTCCCTCAGGCATGGTGCCACTTCTTGAAGTAGCTCAGTGTTTGACTTCTGGAAGGGAAGTCATTGCACTGTCCCAAGGGATGACATATCCTTTGAGCCATCATTATTCTTATCGTGGAATAAATAGAGATACTGGTCTGACTGGACAAGCACTTTATGGAGCCTACCTTGTTCCCTGCACTCTCTCAGACGCTTACAAATTGGTTGAAGCATGTTTTTATTTTTTCCACCACCTCAAGGCCAGACCATTTCTCTTTTTAATATACAGACCATGCCTTGCACAAAGTAAGTGCCAATAAATATTTGTAGAATTGATTTTTCTGTTCATAGCCATGGCAGAAAGACCCTCCTGCTTTCTGTGCATAATTTCTGTGTTGAATTCCTATCTCGTGGGTATTGGTCACAGCCAGCATCAGGAAAGCCTCAGGGTCTGAGCTGAGCATTACCTGAGTCAACAAAACCAGATGCAACCCAAGACTGAGTAGGGATTGCACTGGGGAGAGGAGCCCAGAGGTGGTATAAAGAACAAATCCAAGCCCATGTGGATGGGGGACAAATATGAGCCAGAGGCAGGAAGCCAGGGTAAGAGGTTGAGAGCGTGTGAAATAAGGAAGAGATGAAGGAATGCAGAACAAAGTAGGATGGTGTGATGGGTTCAAGACCAAGCTGGTGAACAATCATGGTGGCCAAGTCAGCCATCCTGGGTTTGCATCCTGGTGTTGTGGTGGATACCACTTTGAACAACTCACTTAATTCCACTGAGCCACATCATCAATGGAGAAGTCAGGTGGTTCATAGTGTGAGAATTAAATGAGGGAACTAATATTTGAGAAAGCACTGTAAGTTAAAGAATTCTTTGCAAATATTCTCCAGCCTTCTCATTCCTCCTGCAGGAGGAACCCAGTATCTCTAAGTGCAATGGGATCTTAGGGTTCATTTGGCCCATCCCTGTCATGCTGTAGACTAGAAAGCCAGCTCAGAGGGCTGAAGTCACACATGACTAAAGAACAAATCAAATGCCTTTCAACAAATCAAAGGTTGTCTGAATTGGACAAACTGGCTTCTGTTTTTACTTTGTTTTTTACTTCTCTGGTTTTTATTTCACTTTCATTTTGGGGACAAGTCATACTGGTCACTATTGAAAAATTCAGGGTGTAAGCATTGAGAGCATGGCAGATGCTCACTCAACTGTCCCCGGACCCTGATAATAAGGATTACCAGGACTCAGACCCTTTGAATCTCTGCTGTTGCAACCAGGCTCCTTTGGAAAGGATGACCTTCTGCAGGTCAGGGTGGGAGGGAGAGAGATTAATGGCTTCAGCTCGCTTCCGTGGAGCAGCATCGTATTACTCTCCCTTGCAAAGTTCGTTTCCTTCAATTTTATGCGGTTACTTGTATGGAGTCTGCTTCCTGCCACTCCTCTGTTTAATCTGCTGTCTTTGACCAGGCCCAGCACCTCCCAGAGCTTGCCTGTTTGGCCTTGTTCTCGGTAACTGGACGGTGCCTACAGGCACAGGGATGGGCATGTCCTCATATGCACAAAGAGGTGACACTGCGGAATGATGGAAGGACCCAGTGGAAGATGAATAAGAAACCCTACAAAAGATGGGCACATTCTTTTTTTGGATTGTCCTTTCATGAGCAGGCAGAGGAGGAACGAAGCTGCTTAGAGTCCTAAAAGCTGCCGAGAGTCCTAACGAGGGCTGAGGAGCCAGGGGAGGGGCTCAACCAAGGAGGCAGAAGCACTTTTTGCCACTCCTTTAGCAGACTTCCAAACATTGCTTCCTCCTTAATTGCTGGGAGAAGCCTCGTCCTGCTGGTCCCCAAAGCCTTGTGACCCACTGGCTCTGTGCGGTTGTTCTCCCACAGCTGTGCCCTGTGACCTGCTGCCTGAGGCTTCCCACCTGCACAGGCTGTGTCTTTTCACCACCAAATCCTGGCTATTAACTTAGTGGTGACCTGCCCTTCCCAGATGTCACTCTGCACTTCTCCCATGGAAAACAGCCCCTGCTCTCTGGCAGAGTCTCCTGATGCTGGTTGGGCTCTTCCTGCAGCAAGAATGGGGTCCTTCCTAGAAGGTTGAAGAAGACAGTAAGTGGCAAGGTATGTTTTTCAAACCACAAAAATCATCACCTAAATAAGAGAAGCATACATATGTCACACACCAGCAGACAACACTGCTAGCGACTGAACTAGAGCAGGCTTGGGAAACAAGGACAAGCCACCGGCAATCTCGTTAATTTGCACAGCAAGGTTCTGTGAACAGACTGCTGATGTCAAAGAACAGCGTTCCCCATGTTCACTGGGGGAATTCTCAGTTTCCTCATTTGCAAAACAGACTTAATAGTCAAAATAATGCACATCTAATTTGCTTTACAAGGTCCTTGTGTGCTGCAGAGAACACAAAGCCCTAAAAAAGTTCTTTCTTGAAAAATTATACTTGCATACAAGATTATCAGTTCCATCATTGGCAGTTGCCTTGCTCAAAATCAGTGCTCACTAGACTTCAGAGCTGCAGACTGATTGTGAAATGTTATTATTTAATGGTATTTCCTACTGGGTGTTCTATGTGTTTGCCTGTTCAATACCCGTCTCTCCATTAGACTGTAAGCCCTATGCGATCAGGAACTGTCCATGGTACTCAGAACTACACCTTGTACCTCAAGGAGGCTTGGCACAAAGATAATGCTCATTCAGTGGTTTCGAGGAAATGGATGGTAGATTGATGACTCAGAAGAAAGCAATGTCGGGAACAGTTAGCATAGGCTTGATTCTGGTGGATGTGATCTTATTTAACTAGAATTTGCTGCTGGTACAGAAATAAACTGTATCTTATAAAGTAGCCAGCTCCTCTTGGAGATTAAAATGTGGAAGGGAACACTGGGCATGGATAGCAGATAAGGGAATCTGTTAATTTTGAGCAGGGAGAGAAGATTCATTCTCCACGTCTTCTAAAGGGCCAACTCCATTTGTATTTACCTCAGAATGTGGAACCTGACCTACAGAGGGTGGGGTTGGTGTCAGCCAAAGATATTTAAAAAGAAAATAGGCTACCTCAGGAGGAGGCAAGTTTCTTGACAGGGGAGATGTTCAAGAAGAAGTGGGATGAATGTGTGGTGCTGATGTTGTATGGGGACTGAGGACTATGGTGTTGGACAAGATAGATGGTCCCATGGTCCTGTTTAACCCTAACCTGCAGGGTTCTGGAGGCAAAGTCCAAAATAAATCAATAAATACAGAAGTTAAGTGGATAGGAAAAGGAGATGGTAGATTTAAAAAGCTCTGCTATTTTGGTTCCTCAAAGATCCTTTCCATCCTCAGTCCAAGGTCCCCTCAGGGGACCTCAGTCATGCCCCATACCCAACTCAGGACAACTCCTGAGCTACATGGTCCTTCAGTCAGACCTAGGCCTCTCCCTGGACATGTGGCCTGGGATCAGCCCTCAGCTCATCACCCCAGTCTTCAGTCAGGAATTCTTTAGTGTAGGGAAGACACTGGTTGCTGGGGGCTCCTTATGCATGACCTCAATATACACAAGTGGAGTAGGACTGGTAGTCCTCTGTGAAGCACGAGATGCTTGTCTCTGTCTCCCCCCACATCAGTTCATACATTGAAACCCTACCCTCAGTGTGGCTGTAGTTGGAGAAGGAGTTGTAAGGAAGTAATTAAGGTTAAGTGAGGTCATGAGGGTGGGGCCCTAACCTGGTGGTATTCGTGTCCTTATAAGAAGAGACACTGATCTCTCTCTCTCTCTCCTCTCTCTCTAAGCACACACTAAGGAAAGGCCATGCAAGGACACAGGGAGAAGGCAGCCTCCGTAAGCCAGGAGGGCAGCCCATGGCAGGAGCTGACTCCACCAGCCTTCAGAACTGTGAGAGAGCAACTGTCTTTTGATTTAGTCACCTCCTCTGTGGTATTCTGCTATGGCAGCCCATGCAGATGAAGACCCCTTCCAGAGGGAAAACAGTTTGAGGGAGGAGACATGCTCTGAGGGTCCATTCTGCTGCTGACTAGCCAAAGGGGCTCGGACGCATTATTTCTCCTCTCTGAGCCTGATGGCTATTATAAGGATCAAATGAGAAGTTTAGGGTGTCTGGGGTACAGTAAAACACCTGGGAAATGTAGATTTAAGGGAAGCAAGAAGATCTCTCGGTGTGATCACTTGAAAAAATAGTAATAGCCATAACATAAACCCTCACCCCTATGAAGGCCACTTCCTCTGGACATGAACTTGAAGTTGCCACTTGTTTCTCAATTACCCTTCAGGTTGGTAGCAGAGCACTCATCTCCTACCTGCACCAGCATCTCCTAAGTCTCTAGTGTCACATCCAAGAGCAATTGCTATGCTTGTCTTCATGGAATTTTGGGATCACAGTTAAGGGAATCAACCAGCCTGATGAACATTTGAGTCCTTCTGCTCTCCTGGGACTGGCAGACACAGGTGACAATTCCACATGCAAAATTCCAATTACCAGTGGGTGCTCTGGGGCCGTAATTCACACCCTGAAACTGCTCTGTGCAGGGAAGCTGGTGGTGCCCCGTGGAGGAGCCAACCTACCTGCAAGTCCCACGAGCCAAAGTTGCCAGCCTGTTAGATCAAATCAGCAGCAGGCAGAGATTTAGAGCTTATCTCAAAACATCCCACTGGCAATGTCAGTTCCAGAAAAACAGCAGGACAGGGGCCTCAGTCCCAAATTACAGGCTGTGCTTCTGAAGAGCAGCTGCCCTGGGTGTTCACTTTGAGCCCTTCTCAGCATGTAGCCTCTTCAGTGTGTGCACATCTGGACTTGCACTAAGAGGGAGAGGTGTACATTTTTCTTGCTGTTGAAATATGGCTCCCAGGGGACCCTGCAGGTTGGGCCAACACAGACACTTCCTGTATCCTGACCTCAAACAAGCCACACTCTCCAGGAGAACAGAAGGGAAAGTCTGCACGCTGATGTCAGCTAAGCATTCCAGCATCCTTGCCTCGTGCTGAGAGGAGACTTTAAACATATCACTGCTTGGCCTGAGCTTAGGGGAGAAGGAAGTAGGAAATGTGATTAACATGTAACCATAAAATGTTGCAGCCATAAAAAAGAAGGGCGAGAAGTCATGCATAAGTAATGGCTGCATGAATGGCCACATCAAGCTGCCTCCTGTCTCTCTAAACAGCAGTCATCTTGCTCCACTGCCATACAACATTTCAAAATTAGTGACATTCTGCCAGCAGCCACACTAAGCGACTGCACCAGAAATCCTGACCACAGTCTTAAGCATCTTTGCATTTGACTTTTACAAAATGCGATGCACCCTGCAGGGAGAATGTCGGGGGTTGGTGCTCAGCTGCAGGGTCATGATCAGATGTGATGTGTTACAATTAATTTGTTTCCAAGGTAAAGAAATCATGCTGTGAAGAAAAGAGGAATAAAAGGAAAACATATTGGGTATTATCCCTAGAGTGAACATCACCTCACTTGTATTCTCAAGTGATATTCTGAGTGGGAGAGAAAGAAATTGTTAAGGAACAAAGACAATAGTGATGGACCAGGGAGCCAGAATCACCTGCTCATCTTGTGCCCTGTGAGGGAACCTGCCCCAGGGAAGAGACCCACGAGTGGTTTGGAGTGGCAGAGTCTGGGGATGTTATGTTCTAGAGAGAGAGTTTCACTGTGTTCATATTAACTAAGGATTGAAGCTTACAGCCTGGGTAGGGTGGAACGAATCCATAAGTCCATACTATGAATGCATAAGTCTGTGCATGACGAGTTCAAATAAGCCCCCTTTCTCACTATTCAAGAGAATCTGTGTGTCCTGACTCCTCCTTCAAGATCCAGGGAAAAGCCGGGCACGGTGGTGCACGCCTGTAATCCCAGCACTTGGGAGGCTGAGGCAGGAGGATCTTGAGTTCAAAGCCAGCCTCAGAAACCTAGCGAGGCCCTAAGCAACTCAGTGAGACCCTGTCTGTAAATAAAACACAAAATAGGGTTGGGGATGTGGCTCAGTGGCCAAGTACCCCTGGGTTTAATCCCCAGTACCAAATAAATAAATAAATAAATAAAATAAAAAACTTCACAAGAAGATCCAGGGAAGAGGAAAGCACCAAGGGAGAAGTCCCATGCCATCAGGCTACTTACGGAGTGAGCACAGCTCTCCCTGGGTCCACAGGCCTAGCCCGGGGAGGTAGCAGAGGAGTTTGGTTGTTGGTGGTGACCACAGGCTGTGACTCGTGGGGATGAACTGAGCTCATGACTATAGCCCCCATGAAAGTCATGTCTTAAAAGATGCAGCTTGAGCCATGTGAATCTCTTCCAGCGAGAATGAGAAAATGCCCATGTCTGTCCCAACCCAGAGAGAAGCCATCCCTATGGAGAGTTTACCAGATTTGTAGAAAGCTGCAAAGACAAAGATGTCCCTTGTACATCTCACCAGATGGCTAAGGGTATAACTACAGTATGAAATCAGAACCAAGAAATGGACACTGGGTCAGTGTGTCCTGTGCCATTTCCTCACATAAGTAGATCCCATGCAGATACCACTGTGAACATATCCTGTCACAAAGAATAACATTGCTCCTTTTATTGGGTCCTAAGGGAGTTCCAGGTACTATACTAAGTGTGACCTTGTTCACTTCCTACAACACCCTACCAAATAGGGGCCCTAACTATCCCCATTTCACATATCAGAAGGTAGAGGCTCCGGATGGTCTCATTTCTCACCAGGTCTCAGTTGGTAAGTAGCAGAGAGCTTGAGCTGTAGTCTTGGTGTCTTCATCACATAACCAAGCACACCATGCACCCCAGGGTGCTGAGAACCGGGTCGAGAGTCCAGGGAGTACAGGCTGCCACAGGAAACCCACAGGCTGAGAAAGGAGTGGGGGGGCGTCAGTAGGGGCCATGCTACTCAAGGGTGTTTGTGTGCAAGTTAGATCACACAAGAAATATCCCTGTGGATCTGAGATGAAGTATTTTAAGAGGAACCCTGTCTTTGGCAGCTTACAAAAGGCAGGGGTTCGGATGTCTACAGAGGAGACATCTCCAGATTTTGCTGTGGTTGGAGGAAAGGGCAGAGCAGAAGTGTAGGCAACTGTCAGAGGACATCCCATTAGAGGGGAACCTAGGCTGCAGACAAGCATAGAGAGGGACTCTGACCCCTTTCTTCTCTCGTTTGTCTCCTGCAAAGAAGAGAGGACCTGGAGCCCAGAAACTCAGACTGAAGAAGGAAGATACTCCTTCCTTTTCAGGAGTAACAAACACTTGGCCAAAATTCTACCCTGTCAGTGCGGATGAGCTCATGGAGAATCAGGCCCTTTGACTGCGGGGGTGGAGGTGTGCGTGGAGCAAATTCTCAGGAATTCAGTTTGGCAGATCCTCACATGTCCACAACAAGTCCTTGTCCACAACAAGGACTGCGACTCACACATCTCTGGGCATTTGCGGGTGATGACTCTGAAAGGAACAGGCACCTCCGCACTGCAGGCGCCTCTTGTGCTTCCCACAATGCCTCTCATCAGTGGGAAACCTGGGGTAGTCTCTGAACCTCAGTCTCCCTGGTTGAGAATAGGAGTGGTAGTAACAAAACCTCCTCCCTGGGGTCACTGGGAGGATTCCCTGGGAGCCGTCAGTTTTTGAAAATGGCATTGCCCTCTCAAATGTTTGTTAACATTGCTAACACGCCACATGAGAGGCGGAGGTTTTAGAGTCTGGTGGCATTTTCCTGGGCAAGGGAAGTGGTGAAGAAGCCAGGTGTCTCCATTCCACAATGTTCCAGAGGCCTGGAATTGCTGTGTAGGAGTTAAGTCACAACAAAGGAAATCACTGGGAAAATACACACAGGAGGAGCTCTGGACAGATGGGTTCAGGAGACTCAGGAGATGCCATGCAAATTTGGACAGAGTTTGACAAAGAGGACGGAACCAGAAATGTGCACGTGAGGCTCCAGGGACCTGAGATGCAAGAAGAATGAAGGAATGAATCAAGGCAATGACAGTTTTGCAAAGGAGGAAGAGGGGAGGAGGAGGGAACAGTTCCAGGTCTCCCTGCAGGTCCCTCCTCCACCAGGAGGAAGAGCATGGAACACGGACCAACAAAGTGGGGCAAGTCGAAACCAAGCCATTGAGGAGGTAATGAAATGTTAATAGGAGCAATTTCCAGATCTGTCAGCAGACACGGGCATGACTAAGACTAGAACGCGATGTAGGGGTCGCCTCTAAGATGCTGCTGATGGAAGGGGAAATGGGGGGTTTTAGAAGCAGAAACATCCCCAGGGACACAGAAGCCCTGCAGGGGAAGTGCCACTTCCGGAATGGGTGAGTTTATTAAAGAATTTTTTGCTGGTGATTGACTCACAGAGAGCGAGCAGATGCTGGCCAAGTGGCAGTGGTAGGTGTCCCCACGCTCCCCTGCCGGAGTGGGCTCCCTGCCCCCCGCTCAGCTCTGGGAAACCCAGTTCCCCTGCTGACACCATATTATATTTGTAAGAATGTTTATTTGCCAGCAGGGCGGGTGTCTAGCTGCATTGCTGTCGGTGGTGGGAGCCGATGGAATGATTGCAGTGTGTTGCAGGGAGCAGGCTGGAGACCCATCACCTCAAAGGAAGAAGCCACAGTGAGATGTGCTGAGAACCTGGCCCTGGGCTTCTCAGCAAGTCAGGCCTGGCTTCTGAGCCCAGGGCCACTACCTGCCAACTGCACCTCGGTGGACAATGTGATTGCCTTCTCCAGCAAAATGGCCCAGTCCCAACCATAAAATGGGAATGCCATTGCTCCCCTTGGAGGGTCATAATGAAGATCACCTGAGAGAGCAGGTGACATGCCCAGGGTCACATTCAAGAGGCCTCCATAGATTTTCTTTTCCAGTACCTGAAGGGCCACCAAGATGCCTGGAGGGGCAGATGGAACCATAGCTCACAGCTGCCCAGAATGTCCCTGCCATTTAGACATCAAGCATCTTTCTCTCATTTCGTCAAGTCCAAGGGTGCCTTTGGTGCCTTTTACAAAATAGGAAAGGCCAAACCCTTTAAAGGAAATACCAAGTGCCAGGAAAGTGCTGAGGTGGGCGGGCAGAGGACTTAGCAGCCTCTTCAGGCTCCCTGGCCCCATCTGTTCCTGACACCACATGCATCCTCTCCTCCAGGGTCTTGGTGGCTTCTGCCCTGGCTTCGCCTCCTCTGCATGCCTTTTCTGTAACACTTGCCCAGCTCTCCGGGAGAAGCCTTCCCTTTCTGCCCTCTTCTTCCCCATCCTGCTTTGGCAGTCCAAGAAACCTTGGGTCTCTCCTGGATATCCAAAGTCCTCCCTTTCACCCTGGCCAGGGAGGTCGTGCTGGTTCGCAACGAGGGGTAAACGACGCTTCACCCAGGAATGTGTGTGCAGTCCAGGAGCCCAGCAGGTGTGGGGGGCATGGGGTATGAAGGTGCATGTAGACCAGCTCACACCTTCAGGAGCCATGCCTTGCCACTCTCCCTAGAGGACCGGCACCCCACCCCACAGACACATTCTCTGGGGCTCTCAGGAGAGAAGGTGAAATACCAAGAGTGGGAGTCAAAGGCCCCATTCTGGAAGCCCCCGCTTTTTAGCTCAGGTCGAGGACAGAGTCCCTGTGGGCTGAGGCCATGCAGGTCATCAACCTGGCAGAGGCCCCACCTCCACCCCTGCTACCCCAGGGCACAGACTCCTCATCTGACAAATATGATCACAGACCTGGCTGCGGTGAGCTCAGCATTTTATTCCCTTGTTCTGACTTATTGGTAATATTGGTATTTGGGCTGTGAGATCCCATTAGCTCTCCCCTGACCCTGGGGCTTTAAATTTTCCACTGAATTCATTTTAACCAACATTTATTGGCCGAGTATAAAGCTACCAGCTCAGCATAGAAAGCAGAGAATTGGCCTCCTGGGAGCCTGAGCTGGCGTAACAGGGGCAGAGCTGTGAGCCCAGGCTTGTAGTATGTGTGGGACTCCAGGGTGGCGAACCAGCAGCATGCTGGAGGGTGGGCAATGGATGGGGAGGCGTCACATTCTTCGGGGTCAGGAGCCAGGACTGTGGGTATGCCGCTGGCCAGGGAGAACTATAGAAAGGAGGTGAGATTTGATGTGACCTGAGGAAAGGTCCTCAGATAGGGACCTCATGGTAGGGGCATGGAGGAGCCAGTGTGGGCACAGCCTGTGACAGGCAGTGAAGATAAGCCGGGGAGGTGGTTGGTCCAGACTGCAAAGGGCACTGGCTCCTATCTGAACCTGAAGCCCAGGGGTCCAAGCGGGGAGGGGTCAGGATCTGCGACTCAACTTTATGCAAATGTCTGAATGTACAGGGATTTTAAAGGAGAGAATGTAAATTTCATCAGGGTTTCAATGAGATCAGAGCCTTCACTGCCAATGGAGATCATGAGAGACCCGCCAGTGTCCCACTGTCAAGGGTGATCAAACCAAAGCCAGTCTCATTTCAGTTGTAGCTTCACCTCTTTATCACCCCTGGGCTAATTTGGTGCTCATCTTGTCTTATAATTCCTAATGGAAATATTTGGTATGTTTCTGAATAAGAAAACCCCACAATATCATTCAGGCATCCAAAAATGTTTAACAATATTTCCTTAATATCATTAAATATCTAGGGAAAAATGTTCACAGCTCCCTAATTGTCTCCTTTTTTTTTTTTTAAAAACAGTTTAATTTGATTTAGAATCCATATAAAACCCACACATTGCTTTTTAAAATCCCTTTTAACCATAGGTGCCCCTTTCTCTCTCTTCTCTCTCTCTGCCATTCTTTTTGTTGAAGAAGCCTGGTCCCTTGTGCTGTCATTCACACAGTCTGGATTCTGTGGGATGTGTCTTCACACTATCGTTTAACACGTGCCTCTCTCTGTGAGTTTCCTGTAGACTGGGAGTTTGAACTACAGATGTCATCAGATTCAAGTTTGATTCTTTACATTTCTTTTTTCTTTTTCTAAGACTTCTTCAGGAGTTTATAACACCTGCTCATCTCCCTTTGTTACCACCAGCATGATTTAAGCTGGTGGGCATTCCGGAAAGGTCTGTCTACGGTGTGGAGTCCGAGTGGAGGCAGGGAGACCTGGAGGCAGGAAGGCCTCTGTTCTAAGATAGCTGCTGCCCCCAGGTTCACCAATTAGCCTGTGTAAGCAGGGGGTGCTGGTGTGCCTGCATCTGTAGAAGACCCTCGGGAGATGCAGGCGTCCCTCTGTGCTACAGCTTGTGCTCGTGTCCTGGAGGTGCTTGTCAGCCCCGTGAGGGCCAGGAAGTGGCTAAATGCAGCAAAATAAATGAGGCCCTGCCATGGAGCTATTTGCTTTTTCTGTGTCTGCCCAAAGGCTTGCTAGGTGATTGGGCTTTCAACATGTTGGCCCTCCCTAGAAACATAACGTCCTCAGGGGTTAGGAGATGGGATGGAGATGACTGCAGCACAGAGAGGACCAACCCTGCTGGCATGGTTATGTCTGTGTGTTTTAAAGGAGAAAAACCGTGGCTGTTTTTAATGGCTAATGCTAAAACAACGAGAAAGCCCCAGATTGCAAAATCTTACCCTCTCCAAAAGGTACAAGGAACTAAATGTTTGAAAATGGCTTTAAATTTCTTTAAGGGCCAGAAAAATTCCCCTTGTCACTTGCCCCATCAGCTAGACTCCGTTTTTGAAATTCAGCAGGAGAAGAGAGAGAGAGGCAGATGACACCTCTTTTTGGAATGAATACACATAGAAGTATCCAGTAATGCAATTTTTGAATGTGTAACTAGGTTTATTTTCTAATAGTCTTGAGTCATAAAATTAGACATAAATTTTAGAAAGCATTTTGATTCCGAGATGTTATAAAATTATATTCGGTGCTGTGAAGCATTTTGAAATGTGTTTTTAAAGGAAAATAATACATTTTGGATAACTATTAAGGAGTTCAGCTATTCAAAATAAACTGGAAAATGCAAATAAAAATGTATTGGGTTATATTTTGAATTTTGGCTCACTGCCTTAGAAGTGTGCTTTAGCAACTAAGGTAACTGAGCCACACAGATCCTGCTAAGCCTATCTGCTATCATGGCATCCACAACCCAAGTCCTGCAGCTGGATCTAATGCAAAGTAATTCTGGTGACACTTTTGTATGTGTTTCTAAGTGGTTTGAGGAAGTTCATTTTAAAAATGACCAGGCTCCCTGGGTGCAGTAGCACATGGCTATAATCCTAGCTACCACAGAGACTGAGGCAAGAGAATCACAAGTTTGAGGCCAGTCTGGGCAACTTAACAAGACCCTGTCTCAAAATAAAAAAATAAAAAGGACTAAGGATATAGCTCAGTGGTAGGGTGACCCTGGATTCAATCCCTAGTACCTTGGAGGTGGGGGGAGACCAGGTAGAGGTGGCACAGAGAGCAGAAAAAAGCAGGAGGGGAGGCCCAGCCCTGACTTGCCCATCCGGGAGGCCATTGTATGGAGTCCATGGTACAGCAGATGGGAGGAGAAAGACTCTGAGGACTGATGAACCAAGGTTTTTTAACTTGACTATGTTCCTGGCTGGGTGGCCCTGGGTGGGCTGAATGAGTCTTTGCCCCACATGCCCCAGAGCTTCTTGGGAGTAAATTAAGTCCATTGTGATGGCAAGTGTCTTTCGAGCCCTGCGAAGTGGTCCTTAAGGTAACGACGCCCACTGTGTGCCTTCCTAAGGGGACTGAAAGCATGGAGAGCCTGAGATGAGCATCTTCCAAAGCAAGGGAGGGTGTCACCCAGAAAAGTCACAAAGGCCTGGTTTCTGTGGGCTCTAGGTCCCAGGTTGACCATTCACATTGGGACAAAAGATGTGGAAACAATATTCAGAGAAGAAGTTCCCCTCTCTGACAGCCTGGAGCTTCAGAAAACAAAGCTTTGGTTGAGAAAGTGGCTCCCCTCCTTGATCAGAAGAAAAATATCAACCTTGGTCTGATGACGTCAATACCGAAGCGTTGAGATAAACTGGGACGTCGGGAGGCTTGAAGAATGCACAAGTGTCATCAAAGCACATCATGGGAGCCTTGGAAATGGTGGTCATACCCATGTGGGAAGCCATTGATGAAATATGGAACTTTCTAGAACATTGGCATTCATCATTGCCTTTTACCCTGTGCCAACCATTTAATGTAGGACATTGCTATCCCTGTTTTACAGATGAGAACATAATAACATCAATGTAAACAAAATGTGGTATAGCTAATGAGTAGCAGAGAAGGTCTTGCATCTCTAAGTCAGATTTTTACCATCACACAAGTCTGGAAGTGACAGACTCATGTAGGAAGCAGGCCGTTCAACTAGTAGGTAGATGGGGAGGATCTGGAGGAAAATGCTTGATCTTAATAGACAACGCAAAACAGTGTGATCTGTGCCCAGTCTATTATTTCTCTCACTTGACCTGATAATTTCTGTGTGTATCCATGCATATGTGCCTATGAAGATAGAAATATATCATGCATTTAAAAGTGAATATAAAATCCAAACAAATCATAATAAAATAATGCCTACCAACCAGCTTAAAAAGCAGAATATTGCCAGTACTTAGCTTCTCTTGGAAGCCCTCCTGAGCTGAATACCCCCTCCTCCTCCCAAAGGCAATTCTGAATTTTTGGTTAAGCATAAACTTTGCATCTATTGCTCTCCTTTGTATCTATTGTTTTCTGAGTCTTCTGGGTGTTTGCTTGTTTGTTTGCTCAGAGCGGTCAGCATATTTGCAGTTGAGAGGATTCTAGACCCGACTCACAAAATTTCTGTTTTCTGGGTGAGAAATCCAGACAAAAAATGAATAATACCTGCTTTTCTCCTGCACTGAACCTCCCCAAGTAAGGTGGACTCTGGGTGCAGGACTGTATCTAAGAACAAATGCCATTAGTCATGGACGATTAAAGATCAAAAGGACTTTAAATATCATCCAGGAAGTGTTATCTGAGTGAAGTTCTGGCTGAGAACACAGGAGGAGGAGCCCCCTCCCCCTGAGGACCTCTGTCTGACATAAAAGGTTCCTTCCTGGGAGTCTGCTCGAAGCTGTGTGGAGCTAAGTCAATGGTTAATTATCATCCTAGCTCCCATTAAAAAATGCCGTTTGCAAGTCCAGTGGAAAGGGATCCAGGCAGAAGCGGGCAGAGGTGGAGAGAACTGGGCATAGGATGCTCACAGCCACCAAGATGCTCGGACCAAACCCAGTCTAGCCTGGGACTTGCCCCTCGCTTCAAGCCAGAAACAGGCCCTCGTCTCAGAGCTGCCTTGACATCCTGAGGACTTATCATCGCCTAGGTACCAACAGGTCCCTCTGGGTAAGGCCCAGTGGCCTACTCACGGCCCTGATGACCCTCCTTTTACACTCAGCTTGGAGCAGATGCACAATAGGGAGTCTTGTTCAGCCCCAAGCATGCCAGCTGACGCCGAGCCAGCCTGATGCAGCCCGAGTTTCCTACCTCACCTCAGCCCACCCTCGGCCTGGTCACAAACTCAGTGCCCTTTTTATCCCTAAATGAAAGGGGATGGTTGTCTCACTTGGGCCCAGGTGCCCGTGTGTTTGCTTTTCTTTGTAGAGCATATTTCTGGGCCTGTCCTTTTTTTTCTCACAAAGTACCTAAACAATGCTCCCTTACAGGTCAAGGGAGGCTCCTAGATCCTTCTCTTCTTCCCCCGGGATAAACACTGCTACCCTCAGCTTTATGAGTTCCTTCCTTAGTCTCACTTAGTCTTAGAAGCTATTTTTAATTGACCTGGTGCCTCATGATCTATCAATCAAAGCACCACTAAAAGTGTCCCATGTGCACATAACTCACTGTTGACTTGTTGAGTTGAGGCCTTGCCCTGAATGTCATCGTGTGCTGGCTACTGATGAGAGCCAGAGGGTGAAGGGGAGGGATGGAGAAGTACCGGAGAGGGGTGGGGAGTAGGAGACAGAAGACAGGTTGTCTTTAGCAGAGGAAGGAGACCCAGAAGATGAAAGAGGAGAGGAGAGAGAAGGTTGAGAAGGAGGAGGTTGGAGGTGGAAGTAACAAGTCGGGAGATGGCAAGGGACTAGAACTGAAAGAAAGGAAATGAGAGCACTATCTGCAATGTGTCAGGTCCTACCCCAGGGTCTTTGCATGTTTTCTTTTGTAATCCTTACAGCAAACAGATGACATTCTTATCGTTATCCATACTTGTTTGGTGAGGAGATGGAGTTTTCAGAAAGGTTAAACAGCTCATCTGATGTTACACAGCTCCGAGGCAGCAGAGGCTGGAGTCTAAGAATTTTGGCTTCAATCCAGGGCTCTTCTCTTTCTACTCATCTGCTTCCCATTAAAAGATTGATACAGAAGAAAGAGAACAAAGGAAATAGAAGAGAGATGACAATAAGCAACTGTTCTCTGGTTACAAGTAACAGAAACATCCTAGCTAGCTTAGATGGGAAAGCGTTTCATTGCAGGGCAACAGGTAGCTTTCAGAACCCACTGCAAGGTAGGAGAACAAGGCTTCAAAAAGGAGAATAACCCCAGTGTCCCCAGGGGCTGGGCAGGAGAAACAAATTAGCAGATTCCTTGGGCCCTACTCCTGGAATAAATGTGCTCAACCCTCTACTATAGAAGAGTCAGAGTCCCAGAAAAGAATTTGATTGGTGGCACTGGGGTCATATGCGTGCTGTAAGCTGGGGACAATAAGAGCACCAGTGGCCCCAGTGGAGGAGAGAGCTATGATGCTCCATGCTGTAATAAGTGCAGGGAAATGGGTGCCGAGCTCCCAAAGAACAAGTGACTACTCTGCTGGAGTTTTTTAGGTACTGCCTCCAGGTGTCAGGGGCTAAGTTTCTGGCCACTCCAAACTGCATTAGGACTGGGGCAGGGCCCAGCAGGTTGAGTTTTATTCAGGCCATTGAGATTGCCACCAACTTTATCAAGCAGGATGGGCAGGGCCTCCATATCCTCCAAACTCGGTGCTGGAAGGGAGAGTCTCTCTTCTCAGCAGCTTGCAATCTACCTGGAGGACACATGGCCTTATGAAGACCTCGCATCATTCAAAGGTCTTTAGAATCAAATGAATTGAGTTGGAGTCTAGCACCATCACCAGCCTCAGGATTCTGAGAAAAGACCCATCTACTTGCTGAGCCTCAGTTTGTTCTGCTGTACAATGGGTGGTGGTGGTAATGTGTACTGTGTCTCCATCTGCTTGTTGTTCAATCAAATGAAATAACAATTCCATAAGCGTGTGCACTGAGATCCTTACAGATGCAAGGAGTAATTTTCACCGTCATGGAGGGCAGCCAGGCTGCTGGGGTACCTGGAAGGGCTGGAAACAAGCTGCCAATGTGAGTAACAGTGCAGGTTTGGAGTCCAGGCAATGCAATCATTTGGACTTTCCGCTACTCTTCACTTAGAGCCTTGGGAAGAAACGAGGATCCCCACATCCCTTCACACACCCTGAGGCCAAGTGACCTGAGGGAAGAGCTATAAATTCAACCAGTAACCTTCAAGGCCCTGATTAGTCCTGCCTAAGCTTTATCTTCTTTACTGAAAATCCAATGGCTCAGCCCTTCCTGGCAATTAAGCCTCTTGAGACCAAGCACTTGCAGGGTGGGCTGTCTCCAAACTGTCCTCTGCCCTTGCACAGGGTGGCCATGCGTGGAGCTGATGAAATGCAACCCCCCTTCTCCTTGCTTCAAGGTGATGCAGCATGGCTCCCCAGTGCACCAGCACCCGCGGATCCCAGAGCACGGGAATTCCTCTTCTGGGTCATGTGCCCCCTTCCAGCCATCTGTTCCTGCTGAGGCACATTCGCCATCTAACATCCCAGTGCCCAAACCCAAACCCACCCACATCTCCAGAATCTCGCCATTTGTGCTGTTTATGGCGCTGGAGCATGACACAGGACAAGCAGCCGCCTCAGCTCTTTATTCCAAACGTTTGATGCGGAACCCAGGGACCTGTAACAGTGTGGGCTGGTGGACACCAGTCCTTTACCAATTTCTCATGGTGCTCCTCATCCACGTCCTTCAGGGACTGTTCCAGGCCTCGTCTTAAGAGCCTCGTCGCACATATCTTCACTGCTTATTTATCTTGGAGTCTTCTCGAGGTTATGACTTCATGTTATTTTCTGCTCTGCCGCTAACAGCTAGCACACGCTGTCCCTGCCACGTGGCAGCCTCTCAGCACACACTTGTGAATGAATAAATGGCTGCACGGACAAGTCCTCCAATGCTGCTGTAACATATAGTACCCCCAGTCAAAACAGCATTATTAAAGCGACATCCTGGAGAGGGTCTTATTTACCTGCCCTCTCACTGGGGGGCGGGGGGATAGCAATCTTATTTCCCCAAGTTCCTTGGGAGAATTTCCAGGACAGATTTATAATTATAATGATATCCAGTGAGGTTTTTTCCATAAGCTTCTAAAGACAATAGCAGACTTGTTTGAGACCGTCTAAGCCTACTCTCCATAAAGAGAATCACACATGGTTTACTGTAAACTTAAGCATAATTACATGCTGTGAGCTAAACACACACAGTGGGATTCTGATATTAATTCCCAGTCACTCCTCACCCAAGGATTAGTGAAAATCCTTAGCTCAGTGTGGTTAAGGAAGTGACTCTGCTTCCACCTGGTTTGGATTCCTCCTCTACGTCTACGTGTTGCTAGTTCCTGGATCCTACCTTCCAGACTGTTCCGGCCCACACTGGTTGGTACAGGAATGTTCAGTTCTTGTATCAGGATTCCTCTGTTAGCAATCGCAAGAAATTCTTAGGTTCTGCTTGCGCTCATGCAGAATTCAGATTTTAAATGAAAATGGAATGATTTGGACAACGGTTCACAGAATAGTAGAGTTAGAAGGTACGTTAAACATTATTGAGTCCAGGGACTGCTATTTTCTGTCTCAGGGGCCAGCACCAATCAATGCTGTGCTCGGGCTTCTCCGGAAAGAACGCAGTGATCACCTGGTGATGTTGGCCACCGGCGAGGGATGAGGAGTTCCTGGCAGAGGCCACCTATCTGTCCTCCTTGGAGAAGGGCAGGGTATGCTGTAGGTGAAGAGAGGACAGGAGTCAAGTTGAAAAGAGCATTGGGCTTTTAGGAAATAGAAACCTGATGACAAAAATAGTGTTTATTTTACTCAATATCAATTGATATTCAAAATCACTCTCAAACCAACAAGGCAGGTGGCAAATTGAAAAGTGAGAACAAGAAGGCCCGGCCACGACATGAGTGGCTTGGGGCAAAACAGGTCTGAATCCAAACACTGTGGAAACAACGGCCTGGGACTCCTGCTGACTTCCGTCCTGTGAGTGTCGGCAGGTGATGGGGACCAAGAGGTCCTAAACCACCCACCCCCTCTGGGCCAGGTACGGTAAACTTTATGGGCCAGGCTTGTTGGGAGGAGTTTGGCTCCAAACAGGTTCTTTCAAAGACCTCTCTCAGCTTCAGCAGAAGGGAAGTTGTGGTTCCATGAGGACATATCAACCAGGTCCTGGGACGCAAGATGTTGGAGACATTTCAAAAACTGTAACTTAAAGAAAAGGAGAGAATCCTTCCATCAGACTTAGATACAGCGGTGTGCCACGGAGAATTACAAAGCAAGCCATTGCTCATCAATCAAAATAAACCAATGGGATAAAAAGATAATACAACTTGTAAACCAGCTGGCCCTCTAAATTTTGATGCTAGGAGTAAGATATAAATTTTCTATTTTTCAAATTTCAAATTTGAAGTTAAAATGTACCATTGTAAGGACGTTTAAGTATGCAAAGGTGTATATGCCTAACGCACTATTGCATGTCTATTCAATATAAGAATTATTTTGAATAGAAGGTTTAGAATAATATGGAGAATACTTGTTATGAATATAAGTAAAACCACAGAACTGTCAATACAGGATGATCAAAACCAGGGGACAAAAAATGTCTCTCACAGGAAAAAACCATCTTTCTTTCTGGGGTAGGGGTGCATGCTATGTTCATATGTAGTTTAGATGTTTTTATTTATCTATCAGGTATCAAAATATTGATGACATTTGTGCTCAAAAGTTATAACCTTGGGTGATTTTTTTTCTTTTGTCAGTTTTCATTACATCAGTCCTTCTTGTTTATTGTAGCAATATTAGAAAAAAGATAAACAAAAGTAAAATAAAATGACATTCATAATTTTCTCCTGGAGAGATAATATCTTGGTGTTTTCTTTCCTGACATTTTAACATGCGGTTACACATGTCAGTTCACTTACTTAATAAAATTGGGATTGTACTGTGTAGCCGATGAATATTTATAAGCATGGCCCTTGCAACGGCTGCCGTCATGCTGTCTCCTCTGGGTGGAAGTTCATGGGCGGTCAGATCACAGAGTGGTCTGTAACCCGACCTAGTCTCTATGCTGCAAAAGCAGATGTTAAGAGGAAAAGCAACGTGATGCACGACCTGCTTGGTTTCGCAGAGGCAGATCCCTTCCTCTATAATCCGATGAGCTCTTCACTTTTGTCCTAGAACAAAACAGTGAAGGGCAGCCTGGCTCAGGGAAGCTCTTGCCCTTGCCAAATGTCAAGTGGCCCTGCAGAGGCACTTGACCAGGAGCAGGCCTGCATCTTCCCAGCACCTCCGGGTGAGAAGGAGGTGTGAGCCGGACTCCCGCAGGCCCTCGTGCACAACGGGAGCAGATGCCATGTCACAGGCTCCAGGCCCAAGGTGGGAGCCCTCCCAGGGAAGGGAAGGTAGACCCCTGGCAACTGCGACAGGAGGGACACCCGGAGAGAAGTAGTGAGGGCCAGCTCCTCCCCTGAAGCCTCTTTTTGTTCCCAGCTGGCTGTAGAGAGTGGAAGAAGGGGAATCCCAGTCCAAGGGAGGGGGGTTAGCCACTCAGAGGCCCACGTTGGTTTCCTGGGCTTTGTAACAAAGTGCCCAACATTTTGGGGCCTAAACAACAAAGGTTTATTCTCTTCCAGTTCTGAAAACCAGAAGTCCAAAGTCCAGGTGTCAGCAGGGCCATGTTTCCTCTGAAACCTGTAGGGGAAGGTCCTTCTTTGCCCCTTCCAGCTTTTGGTGGCCCCAGGAGACCTCAGCTTGTGGCAGCATCACCCCCATCTCTGCTCCTGCTGTCAGTGGCCATCTTTTCTGAGTCTGTCTTCACATGGCTGTGTGTGTGTGTGTGTTTGTGTGTGCACATGTGTGCATGCCTGTGTCCCAATTTCCATTTTTTCAGGACACCATCTTAACTTGACTGCATCCAAACTTGGTTACATGTGCAAAGGACTTATTTCCCAATAAGGTCACATTCATAGGTTTTAGGGACTAAAACTTCAACCTATCTTTTTGGGAGCCACAATTCAACCCATAACAGAACTAATAAGGGACCTACAATATGAAGCCTCTTTCACTATTTCAGATGTATCTGGAGGGATTAACTAAATACAACAGATTAAGTATCTGAAAATCCTATATATCGCCCTAACATGCTTCTGGGGTCCTCAAAAAGTCTTTTCTTTCTTTTTGTTCTATTATTTATTAGTTTATTAATTTATTTATTATTTATTTTGTGGTATTGGAGCTTGAATCCAGGCCCTTGCACACACTTGGCAAGTGCTCTACCCCTGAGCTACATCCCCAGTCCTTTTTAAAATTTATTATTTTGAGACAGGTCCTCAGTTCCCCAGGCTGGCCTCCAACTTGAGATCCACCCACCTTAGCCTCCTGAGTCTCTGGGACTAGAACCACATGCCACCATGACCAGCACCTCAGAAAATCTTTCTTCTGGTAGTGGGAGTGGGATTGGGACCATGACAACTACAACTTTAGAAAAGTCACTTGACTTCTCTGGGCTCAGTTTTCTAGTTTATTAACCAAGCTAAAGCAGTGACTCTCAAGGTGTTCGCCTTGGAACTGAGCATCATTCTGACCACTAGAAACTGACCCCAGAACACAAACCTTTCCCATGGTTCCTATGGGTGTCTCGCACGCATTTCACCGACTCTCCCTCTGTGCACAATGAAGGGCTTCTTGCCAGCAGCCCACAAGAATTTGCTATTCATAAACTAAAATTGGAGTTCCCAGAGTTTACTGGGACTCAAATTTGTTTTTCTACACTATGCTTCACATAGGTGGGATTTTTTACTTTTTAATTGGCTCCTTGAACGTTGTTTTGAGCTACTGTGGTTATCGGTCGCTGTTACTCATACTTTTATTTATAAATGACTATTGGTTTTGTGCCCTCATTATCCATTTAGCCTGATGAAAGTTTTTGGTCTGTCCTAGAGTGGGTAACAATGAGTATTTACTTACAAGAGAATTTTTGCTCTGTAAAATTGTCCAGTACTTAGATGTTGTATGTAAATGAATCACTGCTCAATAATTCATCTTTCATGTGTCCCTATTGCTAAAGGAAATAGACACATAATCCACTTACAGTTTGCTTGTATGGTAGGATGACCGCTTGTCTCAGTTTTCCCAGGGCTGAGGAATTTGCCAGGATCCAGAGTATCGGTGCTAAAACTGGGAAAACCCCAGGGTGACTGCCATATTAGGTCACTCTATTACATAGGGACACCACATCGAGGGCCTGCTTGCCTGTGGATATGAACTATTTTAATCACTTTTGCCTTGCAATCAAGGTTAGCATAAAAAATGAATAGGGTTATTTTTGCAATCAGAGGGAATTAATCTGTAATGTAAAATCAAGTGCCTAACAGTAGCCTCTTCTCCTTCAGCATACATAGACAGTGAGTCATATGAACTGCATGGTCAACAGGTTTAGGGCAACATCTGCATTTGGTTCCTCTGCGATTCTCAGCCCCATCCCACCTAATTCCCACACTCAGGAGAGAAGTGGAATGGGGGTGGGGGGATGTTGGTGTCCTTTGACCCCACTTGATGGGCTGTCAAAAAGTTTAGAAACTGCTGGTTAAAGGACTTGGTGTGTTCCTCCCTCCCTACCCTACCCTGCAGCTTACAGCTGAGACCCACCTTGACCTAGATCAAGCTTCTAGCACATGCTGAGGGTAGGGATCAGCTTCACGAAGCATCTCCAGAGGTCCCTGCTAAGACATACCTGAGGGGAGGTAGCTCTCCCTGCCTTGGGAAGATTTCCAGCATGGTCTCCTTTGGATGTGTCCACTCTGGGTGCTCTTATCAGGCTCCATGGTATCACAGGAAGGAGAGGATGGAGCAAGAGAGCTTCCATTTTTTTATATGTGTATCTTCAGTATGTCAGAACTTGGTGAAGGGCTTTGCTTTTGACTTAATTTAACTTAGTCCCCAGAAGAACGCTATGACATGTTGCTGACCCCCCAGTGAAGGTCAGGACCTGAGCTGAAATTCAGGCCTGGTTGCCTCCCCAAGGCTCACCTCAAGTGCTGGTCACTCCCCCTCACTCAGTGGACTCTGTGGTCCTGGGGAACTCGGGACTCCACTCACCTGAGCAGAGGTCACTTTTTAACCATGAAATGCACAGAGCCTTAAAAAACCCAAACAAACCAACCAACCAGAGGTGACAATTTAAAAATAAAACCAACAGGAACCCAGCCTGGAATGGAAGCTCCTTACCGTCTCAATTTACCCCGAACCCTGGGTGACCCGAAGCCCATTGTTGGGGCTGCTCTTGGGGACAGAGCATAAGAGTAGCCACCATAAGAGGTGGTGGAACATCAGAGGAAGGCAGATTTCCCTCCACATGTAATCTCCTTCTCCTAACTTACCACGTCTGTTCTAATGCTCATAGGAGCATTTCTGCCTTACCTTTTCAGACTTGTCCTTAACAGTGGGTAGGTGACCATATTGTGACCTGATTCCTGTTCAGCCCAGAGCTTTTTCTGTTCCCTGGCAGGGCACAGACACAGCATTCCAGTTAGCATTAGTGTTGGGACTGCTGTTTATTTAACGGCTAATCCCACTTATGTGAAATTAATTTACTCCACTATTCTAAGTCACCCAGCTTCCTGTCCTGACAGGCGCCTATAATTCACACCTGACTGTGACATGATGCCCCCACTTCCTGGACTAAGGGACACAGGTTGGAATCTGAGTCTTGGGGTGACTCACATTAGAGAAATAAAAAGACAGAAGAGAGGTTTTCTCATTATGGGCGAAGGAGGGTTATTATAAAAACAGTCCTGGTTTCTCCCCCTCCTAATAACCAGTTCCTCTTTAGGTCATCCCTGTCCGAGGAACTCTGCATACTATTATTAAACTTCTCCCCAACTCCAAATATGGGCTGCCCCAGTTTCTGCACCTTGCAAATGAGTTTCTGGCTTTTCTAGTACAAACCCAGCCCCTGGGTTCCCATCCGCTCCCAGCCCCTGACAAAATGCAGGTCAGTCATGCAGTTCCAAAGAAGGCTCTCGTGGAGAGATGTCTGTTGCCCTAGGGTTTATTACTTTCAAGGTTTTGCAAACACCTTTAAAAAATCCCAGGAGTTGCAATTAGAGCTTCCCAAATCCAGGGCCCACGACCAGGGTCTCTCACCTGTGTTTTGGCGAGGTACACAAGGAACCTTTTGCATTGAGGCTACTGAGGGCAGGGCTCTTTTACAGGGGTGACAGTGGGCCACACTGGCCTCCTGGTGACACCCCTACATTGAGCTCCTGGCCAGGAAGACAATGGGGTATGCTAGGCTGAAGATCTTATTCTAGTGTCCTGATGACAGGCCCTCATTCCTAAGTCACTTCCACCTCTGGAGAGCTCATTTGGGTTCTTGGGAGAGAGCCAGGGGAGGGGCGGAGGAGGTGGCCAGGAGTTTGCTCTTGGCCTCTCACTTTCAGTAGTCTGAATATTACTGCTTAACTAGTCAAGAGATTGGCCGCTCTCTACCATGAGGAAAATCCCTGACATCCCCAGCAAACCCCAGGCTGGCTGGAGAACGAAGCCTGCCTTCAGCCAGGTGCCCAGTGCTCGGGAGCTGCACCCCTTGCCTGATTGGTTCCACTGTTGCTCTTTGCACATCCTCCACCATCCCGCTGTGTGCTCCTGACCCCACCCACTGTGTGCCCATTCCCACCTCCTTGCCTTTGTCACTGAGGTCCTTGCCCCAGCGAGTCACCAGAGCTCAAGTGCTCTCCACGCCCCCGCACTCACCAACTGGCCTCCTGGGCTCCCTCCAGCTCTGCCCTCTCTGCTATAAGAACTAGCTCTGGCCCTGCGGTGCACAGGCAGCTCATCCCTCCGTCCTTCTGTCTGTACAGAGTCGCGGGACTCTGGAGCTGTTCATAACTCTCTGTGTCCTTGTCTTCCCCACTAGACTGTTAATGCTGAGACCCAGGACCACGGCTTCCCGTTCATGGACAGCACCTCACAGAAGGTGATGAGCAATCACGGGACTTAAAGCCACAAACCAGCTGTACCCTTGTTGGACCCAGACGTTAGCTTCTTGCTTAGACCATGACTTTTGATGTCAGAGAGACCATGGTTCAAATCTTGGCATGTCACCTGTCGGCTCTGTGACTGTGGGCACACTATGTAACCTCATTATGCCTCATACCTCATCTGGACAACGTGGACCCATGGTTAAGACGTTGTGCAGATTTAAGTGAAGTCATTCACGTGACCATGCGCGGCTAGTACGCAAAATCAGCGCTCATGGAAAGGTGACCATTATTACCATCTGATTTTTGGGGGGTGGGGTGGGCTGGTGTCTCTGCTACAGTAAAAGTCAACCAACAGTAGATTAATGGAGATACTGGCTTTAGGGGAGGCTTTCTAGAGAGAATGTGAAAGTGAGTTTTGGAAATCCAACAAGGAGAGAAATCAGGGGCTTGCTGCGTCCCACGTCCCCGCCTCTCAGCCTGCAGACCGCCTGGTCTTCAGCAGGTTCTCAGGCAGGCAGCACACAGCTTTCCCCAGAGGCAGGCAAGGAGTGACTGTGTGTGACTCTGAAAGCCAGCGCTTGTCTTTTGACCTTGTATACAACAAACAGCCCCTGAGGAAGGTAGTTCCAATTACAGTCACAGAGTTGGAGGAGCCCTTTCAAGCAGATTGATTTATTGGACCAGAAATACAGCACGGCAGCCCACACAGGTTTCTGCCTTTGGCAAACTGCCCTGCCTGCTTCCTGCTCTCTTGCCCTGGTGTATTGATCTGTGTGTGTGAGCTGGTGGAGTTGAATGGAGAGGTGTAAGCATGTGCGTGCGAGCACAGGATGGATGCTCCCAACTTGGGGGCCCTCACACTGAGGCACGCCGGGTATCTTCAAGGGAAGGGAATCTTGCTCATTCTCTTTTGTGATGACTTTAATTCCAGGTGCTTCAGAATATTCCAAAATGCCTCTCACTCTGCCTGATGCCTCTGTTTCTGAGTGAAGTAACATGTTGTAAGGAAGGAAGAATGCTAGTTTCTGTTGTGTGCCTTGTGCCAGCAAAGTATCACCATCCCCGAGTCACAAAAGACCCAGAGACTCTGCAGAGTGAAGGACGAGCCTGAGGGCAAGTGGTGCAGAGCCCTAAGTCAACCCCAGTAGTCTGGCTCCATGGCCTCAGGGATGGCTGACTCCAGGCTTCGCCCTTCTGCAGGAAGGAGCCCAGCTACCAAGGGAACAAAGTCCAGACCACAGGGTCGTTGTGAGTGGAATACTTTGAAATCTAGGGGCACGATTTTGATTCATATCATCAGACATCTCTTGCACCGTGCTGTGCTTGGCTGAGTGGTCTTCTCCCTTACATCAGGCACTTACCTCTGTGCAGCATATCGCTAAGGACTGAGTGTGTCCAGCAGTGCACATTTGTCATCACAAAGTGTCCATACCTCAGGAATCCAGGCACCGACCAGCCGAACCCCTTGTTGAGGGTCTCACAAGCCTGTCCTCCAGACCAGGGCTGGTCTGCGTTCTCATCTGAAAGCTCAACTGGGGAAGTGTCCATGTTCCTGCTCACACGGTTGTTGGCAGCATCCCGTTCTCCGAGGCTGATGCCAAGGGTTTCAGTCATCTGGAGGTCGTTCAGTTCTTGTCACACGTCACACGGGGTTTCCCAGCGTGGCCACTTGCTTCCTCACAGAGAGCCAAGGAGAGAGAGAGACAGAGTCCTGCAAGATGGGTGCTATCCTCTTATGTGACATAATCCCCGACATTCTATCACCTTGTCATATTCTGCTGGCTAGAAGCAGTCATGGGTCTCACCCACACTTGGGGAAGGGGTTCACATGAGGACAGGGACTCTAGCAAGTGGGGATCATAGATCCACACTTCCCTTTTTTTCTTTGTTTTCTTACTCTCCCCTTCATTTCCCCTTCTGAGTCTAGACTCAGACATAAAGCTTTGCTAGTAAATGCGACTGCATAGTAATGAGGCTAATAAGTAAAGATCACTATGTTCCAGGCATCAAGTTGGTTTTTTTAAAACATATACACAGAAAGCTGCAGCAACCTAAGTGCAGAGCTAGGTCAACTTTTCAGAAACTGAATACACCAGTGGAACTGTCACGGAGGCAAAATTGCAGACGTTACCAGCACCTGTAAGTCCTCTCTAGGCCCCTTCTAGACCCTAACACCCTCAAAGGTGAACGTCTAACAGGCAGGATTATTTCAACCTGTTTTGTCCTTTTTATGAGTAGAATCCTACAGCACAAACTGCCCTGCGTCTGGCCTGCCTCAGCACAGTGCTGTGGCTTGGTTCAGGAGTGCCCATTCTCATGCTGAATGGTATTTCCTCATGCGAGCGTACCACAGTCTCCTTACCCATTCCACTGTTGGCCATGTGGGTAGCTTCTGGTTTGGCGGAATTACAAATAAAGGTGAAGCTATGAACAGACTAGTAATAGGTTAAGCATTCCTAATCTGAAATCCAACATGCTCTGAAATCCTACACTTTTTGAGTGCTAATGCTCAAAAAGTTTCAGATTTTTGGAGATTTCAGATTTTTTTTTAATTTTCAGAGTGAGGATGCACCAGTGTGGTATGGACAAATATTTCAAAATCTAGAAAACTCCAAAGGCTGAAGTACTTTGGTCCCATCGACTTCACATAGGGGATAATTAACCTGTGTGTATCCATCCCTTGGTAAGCACAAAAGCATAACTCTGGTGGCTACTTACCTGGGTGTGGAATTTCTGGGGCACGCAGTCCTATGGTTTATGTACTTTGATGAGCTAAGTTTAATATATGATACTCACATCCCCTCTGTAAGGAAGGCACCATCCTCTCTGTTATACACAACAGCATTTGAGCCACCTACATGTTCTCTGCAGGTCCTCGAAGATCAAACAGGAGGAAAGGCCTACCTGTACAGAAGACAAAGGGGAGGTCAGGCTCAGATACCTTCTCACTATTGCTTTTTCTTAAGATGAGCATTGCTTTGGAAGATTTCTGTATGCTGAATAAACATCCTTTGCTCGGGATCATTTAATTCATTTTCCAGTTCTCTTACTAATCAAAGACATAATTAACTAGCTGAGGAGCTACTGATGTGACAACTTGCATTACAGAGCTGACAAAATTAAGATAAAACCAGAGAAAATCCAGGCGTGGGTTCACCTCTCCAGCCTCCTTCCAACAACACAGGATTCCTGGTGGGCTGCTCAACACTGAAACACTATCCCAGCCTTCCCTTTGAGATGTTACAGGAGGCGATTAAGGATCCACACCTCCACAGAGGGTCTCCAAGACCCCATACCATGTCCTCTGATTTATGACCAATAAATAGACATCAAAGCACAAGTAATGCACAAATCTTTTGGAACAGATCTTGATCATTTTAGACAAAGTTCCAAAGCCCCATCTGTTTCTTTTGGGCTTGTTCTTAAGGTAGAACAGGTTAAATGCGGGTAATCAGACCATGGCAAACTGCCTGCCAGTGACCAGAAAGACCTGGAGCTAATGCTGATGCTGCAGTGTACCTGGCCCATCTCAGTTTTCCCTGTTTCTGTTCTTCTCCATCTTTCCCTATTTCTCTTTCCTTACTTCTGTTCTCTCTGTAGGTATATGTACATACAAAAATTACATATGCATAAAACATCAGTCTCTATCTAAATCTATCAACCAATCAACAAAATTAGCATCTCATCGCATCTTACCTTTTTACTAACATTTTTCCACTTGATTCCAAAACAGCATTTTCCAAAATGTAAGTTTTAAATTGCTGGTTGCTATACTGTCACATGCAGTTACCATGTTGAATTTAATTCTCTGTTTAGGGACTTTTAGGCTATCCCCAATATTTTAGCATTGCAAACAAAACTGCTTGAATATCCTTGTACCTAAATTCTTGGGGATATCAATGATATTTTCCTTAGGCAAAGTGATAAGATGTGGAATAACCCATCAAAGCACATGGGTGTGGGATTTTGAGTCTCAAATACAAATATCCCACTGCTAACAGCATATAAGAGTGTCTTCCCCCTCCCCCATGGTAATTTTGTTACAAATAATCTTGTAGGTAAAACATGATTGGTTTTCATTGCAGTTAGTTGATTTCTTGGTGGAGTTAAGTATTTTTTCAGGTTTGCTGCTCATCTGCATTTCTCTCTTTTTTGCACTGTGTGTTTCTTCTTTTGATTTCCCGTGTTCCCCACGCCCACATTGAATGCCATCCTGTGCTCTGCTGGCCTCTGCATCCCAGCCTTTACCATGGGAGTAATGTCAGCAACCCATGGAACTCAGCGGTTGTCGATGGCTTTGCCAACTCACGCCCACAGATCGTCAGACTCATCTGTCATTCCTCCCACTAGGATGGCTAAACCCCTCCCAGAGCTGTAAACCTTGCATGTCCCTGAGCTTCTGGTCACCATGCCCCAGGTCCTTCAGTGCAGCAATGCCCTGCGGTGTAATGGTTTAGCCAGGTGAGCTTCCTGAGCACTCAGGTTCTTACTGGAGGGCCTCCAAGAAACAGCTTCCTCCTGCTCCAGGGAAACAGACAACTGCAAATCAGGAAATGATATGACCCTGACTTATTTATCCTTGTAAGAGTTTTATGTGCTGGAGTCAGCAAGGGACCCATTTGCTTGATTCATAACCAATTTGCAGAACTATCACTTTGGGTAAGATGAACCCACCCTGCTCAGCGGGTTGGCATGAGCCGGGGCCTGTAGGAGATGAGGCACCCTGTGGTGCTGAGGCCTGATCTTGTCTCTCCATCTGGACCAAATGTTGTCTTTCGGAGACATGGGACACAGGATGGGAATTCACCAAACAGTGGGAAACTCCTCCTCACAGTGCTAAAACAGCCCTTTCCCTCTCCCCGGGCCTCCTCCAAGTTCCTCCTCTTTTAGAAGGAATGTTCGCCTGGACAGCAGCTGTACCCGTGTGATCTCAGTCAGTAAAGGAGAATTCACACCATTGAAGACTCGCTGTCCAGGCTTTGGCTGGTGCTAATTAGCAATCAGGTCTAAGGCTGAACTCAGTCCCATAAAAATTACAGTTCATCTTTATTAGAGAGTATTCAGAAGTTAAAAAAATGTTTTCAAAGATTTTTTATGATACTGAAAAGTGATTCTAACCAGAAATAAAACAAAACAAAGACATGTAAAGCCCATGATAGAAGAGTGTGCGAAAGACTAGTTGGAAGTATTACAAAATGGTAGCTGTGATTATCTCTGCAGGTCGGATTTTCTGTGAGTTTTGTATTTCTTTTATACTGTTAAAATTTCCTACATTAAGTTGTCGTGACTTGTTTACCAGAGAAACAATCTCTAGTATTTTTACTAGTATTTACTAGTATTTTTAGTCTGATGGGATCCACCCCAGGCCTCTGAGAATTTCCCAAGCTCCTGTTAGTTCCTCACTTCTGCCCTCTGCTCTGTTAGGGACTGTCCAGTACCATCTGCTCTGGGGGCCAAGGGGGACATTAGCAAGGCACCTGCTCTGCTGGAAGGTGAAGACATGTCTTCCATAAGATACTGGTCAGCTCTGGACCTTGGCTGCCTTCCTTCCCTTCCTCCCTCCCTCCTTCCCAGCCTTCCTTCACTGTGGGGGACAGCTTACCACTTGTCACTCCAAACAGGTTGGATAAGAAAAGAGGGTTATTCACAGCCTGCTCGGAGGAACATAAAGACCTTTCTGTTTTAAATTTCCATCTTGAGGGGAAGTGTCAGGGGTGGAGGTGTGAAGAGTTTCTATGACATAAGAGGAGGCTCATCAGAACAAAAGGCAGGAAATATGTAGATTTAATCAGTCAGGGTCAGCTTCCTTGGCATCTGTCCTCAGCAGGCGAAAGTACAAAGTACTGGATGCAAAGGCACAGTGGCACAGGCCTATCATCCCAGCGACTCAGGAGGCTGAGGCAAGAGGATCACAAGTTCAAGGCCAAATTCAGCAATTTAGTGAGGCCCTAAGGTATTTAGTGAGAACCTGTCTTAAAATTTAAAAAATTAAATTAAAAAAAGGGGTGGGGATGTGGCTCAGTGGTAGAGCACCCCTGAGTTCAAAACCCAGTACAAAAAAAAAAAAAAAAAAAAAAAAAAAAAAAGGCAGCTATCACAAAGTTTCTTTTA
>JAJEJO010001833.1:0-178163 GCA_020662805.1 Glaucomys volans | reverse complement strand
GTACTGAACGCTTATTATGCTCCAGGTGCTGAACTAAAACATGATCTATTGTCTTACTTGATCTTTAAAACAACTCTTTACACTTGAGAAATCCAGCTTTATCATCATTAAGTAAGGATAAGGATATCTCCGCCTGTGTAAATTTGCCTGGGGAAAGAAGGGAGGAGATGCCCAGGGAAGCTTCTGTCTCCTCTACAGATGGGGGTGCTCTGGATGGTGGCCTTGTCTGCTGACATTGGAGAGGCTGGCTGGGAGAGATGCATTACCAAGGGGACATTTGTATGAATCTTTCTGACCAAGAGTGACCACACAACTCACTTTAGAATAATTTAAGTTTATATTGAAAGCCTTTAGTGACGCACAGGCTTAAGTCATGAGAAGCAGAAGCCTGGGTGCTTTGGAATTGGGAGTGGTGGGCTACCTGTGGCCTCAAGCAAATCCACTTCAAAGTCACCCTTGATTGCCATTTGCCTGACTGGAGCTTTTGATGACTTGACATGCCATCGGGCCCACACCCCTGTGGGTGACTTATTGGGTCACTGGCAATGTTGATCCGTTCTTGTAGTGGCAGGAATGTGGCCACAGATGCCTGGGCCTCTGCAGGGCAGTCCTCCAGTCAGCCGGTAGTGGGGACCCCAGCCAACCAGAGGGGATGCTTGGATCACACTCTTCTGAGGTGAGCTGATGTGAGAACGCTGGGTATCTCAGATGAATTCATCCCAGCTATTATGACAGAGTTCTGCTAATACAAAGAAGCAAAGTACAAGCCAACTATCTGTACAAAACATTGCTTTTAATAAAACAAAATCAGTTCATTTGCAGAGGCAGGGGCACGGGCTAACTTGTACTGCAGGTAACTTGCGCACCTCTGAAATAATGGCTTGAGCCTTGTGGACTTGGCTGCCTCAGGCCTGGAGCAGAACTTCCGGGCAGCCGAGGGCTCAGGGCTGAATTTTCTTCCTGGGTCAGAGGTGGTTCAGTGTCCCCCGCTCTTGAGATCCCTAAGGACCACATGGGCTGCATTTCGTCCAGCGGCTCCCATGACACCTCCTCCTGGAACCAAAGTTTTCTCAAAAACCCATCAGGGAGGGAGGAGGCAGGGCTTACAAAGAGCCTGGGGCAGCTGCCTGAAGAGACCCTGGGCTCCTTCCAGGCTTCCAGCCACAGCAGGGGCGGCCAGGCCACAGCCCACGCACACCTCCCACGGGCTGCACTGGAGTCTGTGCGCCACGCTACCTGCTACCCGGCGAGACAAAATGCACCAATGAGGTCTGGAGCGGGAGGACGTGCAAGTAGAGCCCTTTCTAAGAGGCTGAGGCCCCAGAGCTCAGAGAGGTCAGTAGGAGCAGCAGCCTCAGGCACACCAGTCAGTGTGAAGTGGCCCAGGAAAGGACTGTGAGGTCGAGGAACTTCGGGCATCATTTCTGGTCTCATATGTGGGTGAGGAATTTAGGGACGTGGGTCTCCCACAACGCAAAAGTGGAATTGGACGAGATGCCTCCAGTGGGACATATTCCAGCCTGAGGAGGAGGCGGTGTGCGCTGAACTGAGGGCTGCGGCTGGCCAGGCGGAGGCACCCCATGTGCTTACCCTGTGCACAGGCCTGGCTTGTTGGGGTGGGAGGCCCACACCCTCCCGCCCTTGTTCTGCAGCCTCCTCCTCTGTCTGCAGGCCTCTGAGCTCCACAAGCCCTCACAGCCCACAACTCGGGGAAGTGGGATCACGGGTCACTCACCAGGATGGGCCCCGCTTCCACACAGATACAGGCCTTGGAGAGGGCAGCGGTAGCCAGAGTGAAGGGGCACCGGGCGGGCGAAGTAGAGCTGGTCCAGGGACATGGCACCGTGGAATATGTTCTGTGGACGCAGGGCTGGGGTCACTAACATGGGCGGGCGGCCGTCTTTACTGCCCTGGCTGGGGTTTTTCCTTCCCCAGTTCTTCAAGGAAAGCCCTTGTCCTTCCATATTTTCTCGGTTTCCTTTTTTTTTTGGAACTGGGAATTGAACCCAGGGCAGTCAACCACTGAGCCACATCCCCAGCCCTATTTTGTATTTTGTATTTTATTTAGAGACAGGGTCTCACTGAGTTGCTTAGGGCCTCGCTAAGTTGTTGAGGCTGGTTTTGAACTCATGATCCTCCTGCCTCAGCCTCCCAAGTGCTGGGATTACAGGCGTGCGCCACTGCGCCCAGCTTCTATTTTTCTTAAAGGGCAGAGGGGATGAGGATGAGAGAGAAAAAGCATATGTCCTAGAGGTGGGGCTGAAGTTTTCCAGGAGCATTTTACAGGAAATAAGAAGGTGGGGTGGGTGGGCATGGTCAGAGAACGAGGAAACTGAATGGGAAAGAAACTGAATGGGGGACTGAAAAGAATTTTCCATGGACCACAAGTCTCCCTCAGTATGTCTGAAAAATAGGAAGCATTTGATGTGTCTGGCTGCTGACTGCTTCTGCTGGACCTCAATTCTTTAACTAAGCCAGGGGGACTCCTGGGGTCACGGCTCCATCAGGATCACTGTCAAAGGCAGACAAGGGGCAACGGGACCCCAGTGAGGTTCTGCTCCACCTGCCTGGGTCAGACCAGCTGGTTAGATGGGCAAGGTTAGATGTGTGTCAGTCACAGACAAGGACACCAACACCTGCTAGGGATGCTGTTCCAGCTGTCCCCTCGCCACACCCCAAACTGAGCCATACTCTTCCCCAAATCTGCTCCTCTCCTGGGCTGCCAGGCTGGACCCTTTGCCTCACCTCCATCCTCCGCATGCATCTCCTCAAGTGCACTGTCACTAAGGCCACAGAGCCCTACCTGCCCCACGTCATGCTCTCCCACCCTTTCCCTCCTTCCCGCCATCTGGCCTTCTCCACTCCACATCTGGACCAGTACTACTCAATAAAAACATGACGAGGGCCACACAATGAAAACATGATGAGGGTAATTCTAGATTTACTAGTAGCCCATTTAAAAGGTAAAAGCAAACTGGTCAAGAAAAATAATGTCAATAATATATTTTATTGACATTCAGTACCATGGTGTACACCTGCAATCCTGGCTGAGGCAGGAGGATCACAAGTTCAAGGCCAGCCTCAGCAACTTAGCAAGATCCCATCCTAAAATAAAGAACAGGAGGTGGGGTTTAGCTCAGTGATGGAGCTCTTGCCTAGCATGTGGGAGCCCTGGGTTCAATCCTCAGTGACCCTCTTAATAATAACAGTGGTACACTTTAGCCTAATCCCACATTACCATTTCATCTTGCAATCAACGTAAGTCACTAATGAGACAGTTACATGGTTTATATGCTGTCTTTGCATTGCACACCTGCAGATCTCACTTTGGCCTCACCACCTCTCCAGGCTCAATAGCCACCTGAGGCTGGTGACTGCCATATTGGAGCTGGCCTCCTAATTGGGCTCCCTGCCTCTGGCTTCTGGCATTTGATAAATTGAAGGGAAGTGCAAGGATGTGCTTCTTTAAGGAGAGAGCTCTTTCTGAAAAAAGTCAGATCGGAGAGGCTGATGTGGATAAGGAAGGAGAAAAGTCATAGCCATGGTGACCTTCTCAGGTGGCACCTGTGTCTCCATGTCTCATCTCTCCCCCATTCCCTAGGTCACTTCTCTCTCCCCTCTCAAATATGGTCTCTGCCACTATCCTCCCTTATGGAGAAGTCCAAGTAAAGCCAGGAGGACACAGCCACAAAGTGGGGTGCAGGGAGAGGAATATGATGAGAGACCCAGGTTTAGACTCACCCCTCCAGGAAGCCCAAAGATTCTCTCCAGATCAGGTGGTGTGAGGATGTCTCTGCCCACCACAGAGCCCTTGAAGCCAGGGGCGTAGGCCTCAATGCAATCCAACACTGGATGTCCATCGGCAGGGGAATGAGATGGTGATGGGAAGAAGAGGAGGGGGCATTAAGGTCGTACAACTTGGAAGATTTACCAAAATCCATTAAATTATATGCTTGAAAGGGTTCAATTTATCTTATGCAAATTATACCCTAATAAGTAAAAAGCAAAGCAAAACAAGAAACAGTCCACAGGAAATAAATAATTCATCACAAAGGCAGCCCGGGCCCTTTCTTTCCCAACCCCTTATCCTGATCCCAGAGGCTACTCTACTTGTCTCCTCTTAAATACCCAAAGCTGTTTCCACCTCTTTGTCTGCTAAGCTGTTTCTTTTGCTTGGAAAGCCCTTTGCTCTCTGGCTAACTCCTATTGATCCTTTAAAGCCCAGTTCAAAAGTCCCTTCCTTTGAAAGCCTTCCTTTCTGGTTCAGGGCTTCCTCATTTTGTTCAGTGAAATATGTTGGCCTGCAGCAATCAGTTTCTTAATGGTCCCCACTGGACTGCCAGCACTGGGGGTGGGAGCCACATCCTTTAGGCTTTCTCAGCCCAGTGCGTGACCCAGCAGACGGTCATCAGGCTGACATGAGGCTCCCTGGGACAACCCTCTCTCCTCTTGGGACAGCACCTGCAGGTGTTCGTCCTGAATGAGGCAGTCAGGAGGGCAGGGGTCCACTCAGGTCACATGACCAGTGGTCACCTGGAGACTAGACAGTGCAGCCCTCGTTACCTTTGTCTGCATAGGCATTTCTCTCCTGCTCATCCCAGACCTTGCCTCCAGCCAGCGTGTAGGGGGTGTACTGCGTGAAGAGGGAGATGACATGGCAGCCGGGGGGAGCCAGGGTGGGGTCCAGTGAGGAAGGGATGCAGAGCTCGATCAAGGGCCTGAGATGCACAGGGAGGAGAGGGTCAGGGCTGAGGAGAAGAGGGTCAGGGATGAGGGGGGCCACTCTGAGATGATTTGGGACAAAATGAAGGCCCTGAGATGATACCAACGCTGGGCCCATTGTCACTCAAAGGCCAGAGGGGTTATTCACCTGAATGGCTTAGCAACCACCAGGCAGTCCTGACCACCCTGAGGAGCACCTCCTGCCCCAGCCCCAGCCCCTGCCAGGCCTCAGGCTCAGGGTTGCTGGTCTGGCCCAACTCCCTCTGATGTGTGGCCTGTTATCTCCTTCCTTCCCCATACATCTTGTACTCTAACCAGGACCCCCCAACGCAATGTCCCCAGGGTCTGGACAGATGATGGGAACACAAGAAGGAACCAGGTCCCAGATAGCAGGTGATCAGGTGGCCCAGTTTCAACCAGGCATACCGCACCTGCCTCAGGACCTTTTCCTGAGCAGCCCAACACACCAGAGCTGCTGAGGCTGCTCCAGCACCCAACATGAACTGGGGATGGTGTCCAGCCTGGCACCTTTGCCTGCAACCAACACCTTTTCTACCTGGAGCACATTTTCCCCTCTGATCTCCAAATACAGTCACCCCTCCAAATCTGAGGGTTCCCTAGACTCACCAAACACCGATTGAAAATCCTAACAACAAACAAGAATTGCGCCTGTACTGAACACGTGCAAGCTTCCCCCCGGCACAGCATCACAACTACTGGTGTAGCATTTCCACCGTATTATGTATTCTAAGACATCTAGAGGCCTTTAAAGCATGCAGGAGAATGTGTGCAGGTTATGCCCAAATATTATACCCTTGCACATAGGGACTTGAGTCTCTGGAGATTTTGGTACCTGTGGGTGAGGAAGAGGAGGCCTGGAACCAGTTGCCCACGAATACCAACTGTATGAGCATCCTTCAGGCCCACAGGGAATGCCCTTCCTGCTGCATCCCTCCACTGCAACTTTCCCTCTGAACTTGGACATCCACCAGCATCTCCAGTGTAACTTGTCTCAACGCCCGGTCTCCCCTCAAACCTTCTCCCCCAAAGCCTCTCCCCCTTTTCAATAAATGCAATCATCATTTTCCAATTGCTCTTCTGTTTCAACAATAAATTTCATCATTTAACCTTCAAAATATGCCCAGAATCTGGCCATTTTTGATTCTTCCTTTGTTCCCAACCTGGTCCAAGCCACTGTCCTTTCTCCCTGGGATTCTACATCAGTAACTGATTGCAACAGACACCCTCCCTTTTTATCCAGAGTGGCCAGGGTGGAGATTGTAAGTCAGGCTCAGGACAAACTTTCCTGGAATGAAAGCCAAGCCTGTGACAAGACCCGACAGGATGGAGTTGCTGTGGTTCTCAGACCCTTCCCTCCCAGGTTCTTTCTCCAGTCACTCTGGCCTCATATCTCTGTCTCTAACACAGCAGTACACTCCTGCCCCAGGGCCTTTGCACCTGACCTCCCCTCTGTGTGAATGCTCTTCTCCAGATATTCACGAGACTTGTATTCTCACTTCTTTCAGGTCTCTGCTCCAAAATCACAGGTCTTCCCTGGCCTTTTATACAGTAAACCTGCCCCACCCCTGCCTTTGTGTTCTCCCTAGCACTTATCACCAGCTTATTGACTGTCTTATCTCCCTCCAGTGAAAGGTCAGCAAGTTGCTGACCTTTCTTGTTGACTTTGTTGCCTGCCTGGCTTTGCTTGCTGCTCTGTGCCCAGGCCTCTGAACCCAGCCTGGCACAGAATAGGGGCCTCAAAACATTTATGGATGGGTGAACTTTGCCCTGCACCTTTCCCACATCTTCTTTACTTATTTACAAATGTTTGTGTGTGTCTGCTTCACAGCCCAGGCCCCCCACATGTGCCCAGTACCAAGCCTGGCACCCCAGGTTTCAGCAAGCGTCCATTGGACAGTGGACAGGATGGACAGGGTGGGCCCATAGTGTCCCTGTCTGCTCTGGGAGGATGGAGACTCGGCCTGGGCAGGAGGTGGGAATGCTTTTAGGGGCCTTGCATGAGGGCAGCTTGCAGACATAGACAGGATATGGAATGGGGGTTCAGCTAGTGTGTGCCCTCTGTGGGACGGAATCAGAAATCCTTCTTTCCTCTCCCAGAAAGCATTTTCTCCTCTTCTCCTAACACCAGTGCAGTCCTCTGTAGGGCTCTGCCCTTCTGCTAACCCATGACACTCCTTGACACAGCCTTCTTCACCCCCACCCACCCTGGTCCACAGATTCCTTGCCCCGGATGCACTTCCTGTTCTAGGAACTCTTGCATGGATTTAGGCGGATTCTAGGTCACTGGGAAGGGTTAGCACCAGGTGGAAGAGCTTGATTCCTGCTGTGTCTGAACAGTCACCCCCCCACCCCAGGTCCCTGTATCAGGACCTCCAGGGGACATAAAGCCCCTGAGGTCACCCACCTGTGAGATGGCAGGCCATTCATGGCGTCTTCAAAGGCCTGATGGAGGAGGCGGGTGTCTTCACAGTTCAGGTGGATGGAACACTGGTGATGGGGCAGTGGTTGGCCCCTGGGAGTATTGGGGGCTGCCAGGAAGTTGGGCAACTGGTCCACAGCCACTGAGGGATCAAAGAGAGGGTCAGGCCCACCACCCTCCAGAGTCCTCCCTCAAGAGAATCACCATGCTCACCAAGGTGGTGGACAGGGAATCTGAAAAAGTGCTTCACCTTCAAACTAGGGGGCAGGCTGGAGGTCAGAGCACAGAGGTGATGGAGTGGGGGGATTTCCCACCCACAGAGTTCTGCAAACCGATGCCTCTTACCATTGATCTTGGTAACAGGAGACTGGGTGTCCAGCTGGGCAATGCTGTCCACAAACCCCTCTGGAAGCCACTCCTGGAAGGAGAAGTCTCAGTGAAAAGCCTCAGACAGTGGAGGCCCCTTCCTTTCTTGCTCAGATTGGTCTTTCACCTTCTGCCTCTAGAAACCCTCTTCATCCTTCAGTGTTCAGACAAAATCACCTCCTCTGGGAAGCCTTCCTGGATCCCCTCCCACTCCGCCCTAACCACCTCTCCTCTGCGCTCTGCCAGCAGTCCTGAAGTAAATAGCTCACACCTGGCCTGCATGGGCCAGGGCCTGGGGTGTGCATCCTCTTTTCTCTTCTGGTCTAGAACATCTTAGAAGTCTTGATATCTCAGAATTGCCTGAAGATGTATTGCACTGATCTTGGAGGAATGTTGTTAGTGGAAACACCCGGAAAAAGTGGCACTGCCCCCAGGAACAGCCCTGAGGATGTTTGGGAGCGCCACACTCATAAACACAACATCCTCTCTTTTGGGGACAAGGGAGGTGTGGCCAACTGCAATAACCTCCCTAAATCCTCAGCCATCCCTGTGTGCATACTCCTTTTTCATGTAACTTTGTAGCATCCTGCCACTCTGACTCTGAGCTGACCATGAGACTTGTTCTGACCAATGTTAGCAAATAAGACACAAAGCTATCCAACCACACCATGAGCATGATTGAGCTTGCTGGCTTTTGTCCTTGGCCAGACCTTGAGAACATGCCTGGACTGCTGTGCTGGAGTTCGAAAGATACAGGAAACAGAGCTCGATCACCCTGGTCATTCCACCAGAAGCCATCTTGGACCAGCCACAACCAGCCAGCTCCCAGGCAAGCGAACAAGTCCAGCCTGGATCAGCAGAGCCCACTACTGCCCCGCAGCTGACTGCAGGTGCACAAACAAGCCCAGAGCAGCTGAATTCAGCCAAGAGCAACAGAATTCTCCAGGTCTGCAATCTAACAGTTCTTCTTATTTGCCCAGCATTAATATGGTAACAGATCTCTGACACAAGACAGTGGAATTAGAGTTGGTGAGAGGGGAGTAATTCATATAGCAGGAAAGTTGTAGCAATGACTCCAGTTAGAAAGTCCAATCTGGGTTCCAGCACTGGCTCTGCCAATTGCCAGCTGCATAACCTATGTCATCTCACCTCTCTGGCTCTTCCTCCTCATCTGTGAGGCCCTCCTGCTTGCTACCTGCTCACACCTTCCCATTTCTCCAAATAAGGAGACTTGGCATGTGCAGCTCCCACCCTGATGCAGCCCTTGGTCCCACCATTTTCCTGCCCCGGTTTTGGCAGATATCTCAACCGCCTGCCCCCACCCAGCCCTCTGCCTCACCTGTGGGGCCAGCTTCAGGAAGGTGATCTGCGGGGACGCGCTGGACAGCACCACTCTGCTCCTCACCTCCAGGCCATCCTGCAGCACCACTCCTTGAACATGGCCTTCGCCATTCACCTGGACCTTAGCCACCGGCTGAAGCCCACCAGCAGGAGGTCCCAGAAACCACCAGAAGGAAACAGGGTTGGATCAGGTGGGATTTCCACCATTTGCACCGCTCCTGGCGCTCCCAGCTTCCATCCCCGTCTCACCCCTCCAAGCTCTGCAGCTACTCAGGGAGCCTTACCCTCCCGCTCCATCACTGAGCTTTGCTGAAAGTGGTTTAGTGACTGGGGAATCTGAAGGGTGGTCAGAGGAACTGGGACCTCAGTGACAACAGCTCAGCCACTGACAGGCTGCACAACTGTCGTCTCTTGACCTGAACCCATCTGTTCATTAGGGACAGTTCGAATCTGAGGTTGTATTCTACCCTGGGATCCTTGCCAACCAGAGGGAGGGGACAGGGACCTCACCTTCTCAGTGAAGATACTTGCTCCATGTGCAATGGCTGATCTTGCAATGGCCTCAGAGAGGGCGCCCATGCCGCCCTGGACATAGCCCCAGGCACCCTGCGTCCCCTCTAGACCACCCATCACATGATGCAGCAGCACGTACCTGAGAGCAGAGCACAGGATCAGGTGGGAAAAAATTGGGAAATTCCATTTCCCAATTTTTAGGTGCAAATATCTTTCCATTTCATACCTTCAGCCTCTCCTGCCCCAACCAGCTCTTCCCTGAGCCTTTAAATGAGGACAAGGCTCTTGTGAAAGCCCTTTGCCTTCTCATTCTATGTTCCCTCTCCATGCAAATGTGTCCACGTGCGGAGCTCAGACCAGCAGCATGGCGGCAATGCCCAAACCTGCTGCCCCAGCAGCTCCCGAGCCCCAGACACCTCCATGCGGATGCTTCCATTCAGGCGTCTCCTTGCCCCCATTCCCCAATACCCCCCACCCCAGTAAATGGTGCTCTCAGTTTCCAACGGAAACCCAGGTGTCCACCTTGACCCCTGCCAGTCCCTCACCACCTATCTCCAATTCCACCTCTGCCAACTCTTCCTTCCAAGGAACTCTAGATGCGACTGTCCCCTGCTGCCTCGACCTTCTCTTCCTGAAACTGCTGCAGGAGGGCCCAGGGGGACCACCTTCTCCCCACATTTGCCCGCCTGCAGACCCCCCTCCACGCAGGACCTGGAGCCCTAATCTCAGATCCCAGCTGGTTCCGACCACTCCTCTGCTTTCAAAGCTTCACAGGCTCATTGTTGCTCTTGGGGGAACTTCCAGTCCTATGAGGTCGCCTCCAGGGGCCCATCTTCATCCTTCACCATGGCCCTTGTGCCCTACACCCCACTGAACAGAGCCTCGAGCCTCTTCTGGTTTCTGGAATGGAGCACTCCTCTGGCCTGTACATCCTCTTGGCTGTGGCTATGGTGTCTGGCCTGGAGTCTTCTCTCCCTCATCTTTTGTTCACCTACTTCCTCCTTGTCCCTCAGGTCTCGGATCAAGCACCTCATCTAGATCAGCTGGAGTTTCTCTGTGGGGCCTCCGATGATAACATTCAGGGCCCTGCATCATCTTTCCTTGCCCTGGGTCTCTCTCCACCATTAGGGTTTCTGGTCTGTTCACCACCATATCCCCAGCGCGTCCCACGGCAAGCGCTCCATCAACAGTTGTTGAAAGAATGAAGAAACCAATAACTCCGAGGCCCACTGAGCAGTCCCTAAGCCTCCCAGAGAAAAGGACAGGAGGCTCCTGCTGAAAGACTCCGCTTGGCTGGCGGATCATGAGTCTGCCAAGGTGTAACGACTGCTGCCAGCCCTCTTCTCCCTGGCCCTGGGGGATTTGGGGGTTGGCTCAGTGTGTTGGAAAGCTACTTCTGAGGGGTGCTCTCAAGAGAAAAGCCACCTCCATGGCTTCTAGATGCTTCTTCCCCCCTGGAAATGGCCCGCCTGGGCAGCATTCTCCATCCCAACACATGCCCGAGTGTGTGCACACACGCACACGAGCCTGTCCCTCCATTCCTACTCCTACAAGGGGATCATGAGGTCAAACCACAGCCACACCCTCACTTTGTGTGACTGCCCCTTTGGACTGGGCTGAAGCATGTGCTCTGCTCACTGAGAGGTAGCTTCCTGTCACAGAAGGTGCCTGCGAGTGTGTCTTAGAGTCCAGGGAAAGCAGCATGGGGGGCTGGGGAGAGAGGGGAGAGAGAGGGAGGCTGATATCCTAGGGAGGCCTTTCCTAGTGAAGGTGTAGCTAAGAAGGAAGATCTTGGGCTCTTTGCCACTTACTAGCTTGTGACTTTGGGCAAGGCACTTCCCTTCTCTGAACCCCAGATCTTGGATGTAGCTCTGGGGTTCACCATGTGAGAGGTGCTTGGCTTAGTGCCTGGCTCCTGGTAGCATCATAAATGACAGTGCTGTTCTGCTCTGATGGTTCCTGCTAGTCTCACCAGGACCCCGCTTCTCTCCCATGGCCCCCTCCCTCCTCACTCACCCACTCCCGGGCGTGCGAGGACTCGTCATGGCTCCAATAACAGCATCTGTTGCTAGAGTGGCTTTTAGGGGCTCAGACTCAAACCACTGGTCCAGCACCTGCAGGAGAAGCAACTCAGGACCTGGATGGCAGGAGAGGTCCAGACGGCTGCGGGGCCTGAGGCTGGGGAATCTCACCTTGGAGATTGGAGCTGTGAACACCTGGTAGTACTGGGGAAGCTGAGCTCCCAGGACGCGACCTAAAAGAGAAGAACCCCAAAGATCAACAGAGCTGGCCTGAGGAACCACTCTGATCTGGTCCCAGGGGATAAAAGAATGGGAGGAGACAGAGGTCTTCTGAGGGCGGGCAGAGTAGCAGGGCGGGAGCCGGCTGTGATTCCTCTCCTGAGTGGCCTTGGACACAATTTAACATCTCTGAACCTGTTCCTCCATCTGTAAAATGGGGGTCATGTTTCACACCCCCAAAGGCTAGCTCGAGGAGTCAATGAGATATGCAAAGCATTTGCAAGTTCATAGGCAGTGATTTCACTTTAGCTATTAGTATGACTTTTGAAAATAATTCAATTTGTACCTTATTCTCTTACTCTGAGCTCTGTAAGGCCCACACCCTGGGAGATGACCATTCCTATGACACTAATGCAGGCCATTTCAGAGAGCCATTGACCAGTAGGACTTGAGGACACAGATCATGGTCTTAGTCATTGTGGTCCCTGTGTATAGCTTGGTGTCTGGCAATAGTAGTTGCTCAATAAATGTTTATTACACAAATGTTTATTGCCCCAAACTCCTTGGGCTGGAAATCTGAAAGGATCATCTACTTTGGGCACACAGGGTAGATTTTCCCTGTATCCACACTCTTCGACATGTAACTCTGCAGTTTCTTCCACCCACAAGCTGGGTTGACCTGAGCCTTGACTCTGGGCTCATTCATGTGACTTGCTTGGCCAATGGCATGCTTGTAGATGTGATACAGAGGCTTAAAACAGGCCTGGGCACCAGGACTCAGTCCTGTGTGGTCTTCCGTTGATATAAGAAATGCATATCCAGGCTAGCATGCTGCGTCCAAAAGGAGGATGAGACACCTGAGGCAGAGGTGACCCTGATGACCTGTCCCAGCCACAAGTGCATGTGTGAGACCAGACCGGATCAGCTGACCCACTGGAATGAGCTAAACCACACAAGCCTGCGAGAAAAAAGGTTTATTTTTATATGCCATGGGGGTTCTGTGGGCTTTTCTTTCTTGCGATCATAGCTGACTGATTCTGTACTTTCCTAGGACATTGAAGCTCACTTGGTCTGTATACTCCAGAGGGTCACAGTAAACAGCAGCACACCTTGTGAGCCTTCCCTTCCCATACCCATGGCAGACTTTACTCATTCATCACAGAACTTCTGGATGCACTTGGATCTAGTATCCTTCTTAGTTGGGGACCGTCCAATCTTTGTCCAGGCTTCATGAAAATGAGCTCACCTCCGTGAAGGCTGCTCCTGCCCTGATGCCTGCACTCGGGACTCACCAGCCTTTAGCAGAGGCTTGAGGGTGGACAGTGACTTGAGCCTCTGCAGCACGGAGCCACGCAGGAAGGCCGCCGTGTCCACTGGGGCTGCGTCCAGCAGAGGGTCAATGGCTGATACCAAGCGATTCATGAACTTCTCATATCTGGGGAAGGCCTGGAACAGAGATCTAGGTCAAGGCTCCACTGCATGGAATCCCACAAGGACGTCATTCTCATGCTCTGCCCCCAGGCATTCCCACATGGCTGCTGCGCTCCACAGAGGAGCTGGGATGCTTCTACAGGCCTCAGCCCCTGCCACGACTCAGCTCGGCTCTGCTGAGTCCTCCCGCTTCTAGGTCTATGTGTCGAGGTCTGTGCCAGGAAAACTGCGTGGCGGAAGTGGGGACCTGGGCAGTGGGAGGCCACCAAGGACACCAGCCACAGGAAGCTGGCAAGCTCTCAGGTCTGGGCTCTTAGATTTTCTCTCTGTCCTTCTGTCCTTCCAAATATGACTGGTAGAAGTTAGACCTCCTCCCGGGATCTCAGCATGCCGTCCGCTCTCTCCTCAGTCTGATGTGTCGCCTCCTCACCTGCAGCAGCACAGGCCTGTGTCCTTGTCCCTCAAGCTCCCACACTGAACCCATTGTCCATGGTCAGTTTCTAACTTCCACCATCCCTTTTCAGGACAGGTGACAGGGCAGACACAGATGCCTGAGTCACCAGAGACCCCCTCTTGATTCTCAGCCCAGAGCTGTTAACTTGGGTTCAGCTATACCCTTGGGCACACCCACGGACTGTAAGGGTCACATATAGGAAAGTTCTGTGTCGATGAGCATTTGGGAAGTCTTGGTAAAAATGAGGTTGAACACCTTTCTCTAGAGCAGAGCCTTAGGATGACAACTTGCAAAGACAAACCCAGAAATCAGGCTCCTGAATTTCCATGATGGGAATGGGGCATGGCCTCCTGCATGTGTGGTCATCAGAAAGCAGAGCCACCACCACTGTCCTGCAGGCCCAGGGACCTGGCCTTGTGCTGACTCCCATCTAGTGCACCAGAGACAAGCAGGATTTGGAGGGTGAGGGCAGTGATCCTGAGCCTGGGCGCAAAAAGATCACAAGAGAAGCACTTTGAAAAAGCTAAGCTCCCCAGGAGTTTCTGCTCATAGGCCAGGTTTGGAAACCACTGGTTGGAGAGATGTGCCCCGGGCCTGGGGTTCTCTAGATTTTACCCTGGGTTAGATTAGCACCACAGGAAGTGAGGCGCGTGGATGGCATTCACCTGGTTCTCATGAAAACGCTTCCACCAGGACATGATTTAATGCGACCCCTTTAGCTTGTATCCAGGATTGGTACAAAAGTGGCCGAAGTTCCTTTCCATGTCCACAGACCCTGTCACACCAGGCCTGTTCCATCACCTAGTGACTCAAGTGGACAAGACTGCCCAATGAATTCCCGGACAGTGACCTCAAGAAACAGCGCGCATGCTCTGTCTGGTGTGTTCTTCCTTCCCAGACCTGCGCACTGTCATGCACACCTTCTTGCCTAGAGTGCCAGGGACTGCTGTCAGGCTGAATGAGTATTTACTGCAGCTCCTCCTATTCTAAATGGTCTCCGATCTGTCCGTCAGCCTCCATTGTGGCTTTCATGTGCTTTAATGTGGACAACTACGTGGGATTCCGCTGGAAAGCAGGAGGGATGCGAGGCACACCCGGTACACAACATGTGGAGACCATCTGATCAGCGATCTCATACTGAACACACACAGGTTCAACAGCCAGCAGTGTCCAGTGGTCTCAAATCCACCCCTTTCCTTTCCAGAGCCTAAGATCACAGGCAAGTGCAGACTGGAGCCCTCCAGGGAGGGCAAGGCAGCCTGTTTGGGCACCCGGTGGCCTTTGGACATTGTGTTCTAGGACAGCTCCCATCAGACCCACTGCCTTTCAAAACACCAGCCTGGTGAGGGAGGAGGAGCTGAGTCCCTGGGCACCTTCCTTACCTGGGCATCCTTCTGTGAGAACTGGGCGATTTGCTTCTGGTTTTGTGCCATGTCTGTGCCCAGAAGAAGGGATCTGGGCATGTTGCCCCCTGTACCCTCTTCCAACATGGGGGTGAAGGAATAGGGATTTCGGAGATGGAGCCTCAGTCCATGTTTCTGCAGAATACAAACAGCACAGGCAACATTTTAGGGGTCTGTGGTCTCCACTCCCTGTCTCCCTTCTTCAGTTGGGTTTGTGAGACCATTTAGGTCCTGTGTGCAAGTTCCCAAGGCATGTGGCCCTGGATCCTCTATTTTTCTTTTAATATGATTATAAAAAGCCCCCTTGCTCAGACACTCAACACGACTGTACCGTACCTTACATGCACCTCATGCCATACTACACCACCTCAGAGCACATTGCACCACAGCACAGTGCCCGCCACACTACGCCACACCTTGCTACACTCAGCCGCATCATACCATGCTCACCCTGCGCCGGAGGCAGTGCTGGGGTCTACGATAACTACCTCACAACAACTCTTGTCAGTATTCTCATTTTCTTGTACAAATGCCATAACCAAGGCTCAGAGGAGTTAAATAACTTGTCTCAGGTCACTGTAGGAGGCAGATCTGGGTTTTAAAACCACATCTCTGTGACTCCCAGGCCCTGGCTCTCAGCCCTAATCTATAACTGTCCCACTTCAGAAATAAATAATTAAAATTTAGAAAGAAACAATAAAGCAACGGCTATGTGAAAATCCATATGCACAAGGTAGATAAATTATTTACATCAAAAAATTTTATTTACTTTGCAGACTCATTTACTCCAGGGTCACTTTAAATGGAAGTTGCCTTGATGCATTTAAAATATGATTTGATTTACAGGGACTTGAGCAGCACACAGAACTTTCTAAGAGCACATCTACTTCTCCATAGATACAACAAAGGGGCCAAAGCCACTAACACAGAAAGGCTTTGTGGCTGCCATCTAGAGATTTCTTTCTCTAGATCCATGGCCTGCTCTTTCACTTCTTCAAGATCTTTGCTAAAGTGACCCTTGTGAGCAAGGCCTCCCCTGACCATGCCAGTACTCCCTGCCCATCACCCTACAGTATTTTTCTCCAAAGCACTTGTCAGCACATGGTTCATTATACATTCCATCTTTTCTTCACCTCCAAGAGTAGAATGTAAGAACCATGAGGTCAAGGCCATTATCTGTCTTGCTCACTATTATGTCCACCATGCAGAGATTCAGTGTAGTCACTAAGTGTGCTGCTGGCTTGAACAGATGAACACTATACTTTGCAGGCAAGGTGTGCTCCAGGGGACAGACATGAGATCTGTGAGCAGAAATGTTAGGACAGTAGTATGTGGAAACTAGAACACGACCTTCCTGATAGCAACAGCTGGAGTTGCTCCCAACCAGAGACATTCCGGATGGGCAAGATCTCCAGGGCATGGAGAATGCTGCACGGGAGATTCCAGACATGGCTAGGGCTTGGGCTGGGACACCTGTGAGTCTTTTCTAACATAGATAGAGAAATTTGATTCCAAGTCAGAGGAACTTCCAGCTTGGTTCCTCTTAATGTAGTGAACCCTTTACCCTAAAGGGCATCCTTGGTTCCTCTTCTTCTTGCCCCCTTGACTTCCCATCTGCAGCCAAATCCCATCACCTCCATCTGCAGAGGTTGTCCACTTCTCTCCATGTCTGTTGCCCCTGGCCCAAGTCGCCATCTTGTGAACCACTGTAGGAGCTGCCTCAACAATGGACCTGCAACCACTCCCGCCTCCGCCATGATCCAGGGGACTGATCTTTCATAAAGTCGTGAATCCCATGCTCTCCTTCCTGATGAATCCCCTGCGCTGGTTCCCACTGCACTTGGATTAAACGCAGTCCCTCATCATGGCCGCTCCAGCCACTCTCACCTGCCTTCTTCTCAAGTCGGCCTCCGCCAAGTACTTCCACTTCCCTCTGACTAGGACTATCTCTGGTCCTATGTCCACAAGGGACAAAGCTGGTGACTTCTTGGCAATGGAATGTCAGCTAGCAGGTCACCTCCTCAAGGAGGAGTTCCTGGTCACCAGTCTATGCTGGGAGCTCTATCCTGTCCCCACCACATGCTTCCTTTCTTCCTGCCCCTTACCTCTACCTTAAGTTCTCTGGGTCCTTGCCTCCCTCCCCTGTTCGCCCCACCCAGCCCATGTGCCTTCTTCCAGTGTCTGGCTTGGAGCAGGTGCTCAGGCACATCACTGGATGAATGGAGGGAGAAACCCTCCACATAAGGGACCTGAGAGGAGCCCAGGAGTTATTTCAAGTATAACTAATCAAACATGAATATTTTTTGACTGCCTTTATGACTCTCTAATAAATGGTACCTTTGTCCTTCTTGATGGTTTTGATTACATGGACTTGGAATAAGAAGGGGAACATTAAATAGCCAGGAGATTATCCCCATGAAATTTTTTTCAGTGTATACAGTTTTCTTTAAAAACAAAACCAAAACAAGAACAGACTACTTCCTCTAATTTACCCATGAGTTCTCTCAGCATGCACACCTGTCCTGGTGGAAACTGTTTGGAAACGTACAGGTTTGTATCTCAAAGTGGTGCCTGGTGGCTTCCTGTTCCAGAACCACCTGAGAATGCTATAAAATGCCAAGAATCCTTGGGCATCTCCATTTCCACTAGTTCCCCAGGTCATTCCTATGGACATGTACGTTCAAGAGCCCCACTTTCGTGAGATTTCCCAGAGTAAAGCACCAGCAGAAGGAAGGTAGCTGAGACCTGCAAGATCAGTGAGGGAGGGAAGGGAGGTCAGAGGTGGCCTCTGGTCCCCAACATCTGCCTCCATCAACTACTGGGACAGTGCAAACCTTCAGCTACAGTGTGGTGTGGGCTGAAGATCCCAGACACACCGCTGGGCCTTGGTAAATTTTCTCCAGTGCTGGGGTACTTACATTCTTTCTCCCTCTCAAGTAATAATTTCTTCATTTGGGCTTCTGTAGTCAGCTAGTTCACAGAATTCCTCTGCATGAACCAGTTACAGAAGCCAAGGGCTGCAAACAGCAGCACAGCATCTTAATAATTTTGAACTTTGAATTCTGAGCAAAGTTGGTACCAGCTGCTTGTACAGGTGGCACTGAGGACCTTTTTTCTGAGGGGTGGGTGACAGCAGGTGGGAGTCAAGTCAGCCTCAGGAACATGGTGGCAGAGCTTATGAAACAGGCAGTGAGGGGAGGAGCCTGTGAAGGGTGAGGGCAGAGCCAGACAAGCCAAGGGAGAGTTCTCAGGATCCCCTTCAAACAGCCAGGAACCGGAAGGGGTGAAAGTCCAGGTCCAAACTCCTGTTTGTGCTGCCAAGAATGGAGGCAGGCTCCAAAGTTTAATAAGGCCCAGAAATAGGGCCCAGCCTAAGGTGGCTTTGCAAACTCAGGTACCCAAGGCTTTAAGCAGGTGATGCTAAAAGGTGACATGGACCAGGCTGAACTGGGGGAGTCCTGGCCCATTTAAGGCACCAGCCAAGTGCCACTATGTAGAACAAGGGCCTGATGTTGACAAAGCTCAGTCTTCAAATAAGGTCTGATTTTCATGTGAAGTTTCTGAGTTTTGAAGTCACAGGTGGGTGACACAATCTATGGCATGCGGCAGAAGACCCTGGGGGAAGGCCAACCCTGGGATGGAAGGCATCAGGCCCTGGGAATCACCTGGGGCACATGGTAGGGAGCCCTTGCCCCAGGTTGGGAAGATGAGAGGTGAGCCCAACCACCCACCCACCAGGGCCACAGGGCGGCTCTACCTTCAGCTCCAGGTCTGTGTAAATCTGTGGCCTCAGAAGGCTCAGGAGGTAGGATGCTCGGGAGAACTTAAACCCTGGAACCAAATTAGAAAAACCAGTCACCAGCGATCACTCCTCAGCCCCTCCCACCTCTCAGGGCTCACCTGGGATGATCTCCTCAGTGACAGCTGCACCCCCAATCACGTGACGCCTCTCGAAGACAGCCGTGTTCACTCCCAGTCTCTGCAGGTACGCCGCCTGGGGGGCACACAGGGCCCCCTTAGAAGCCTGGTGCTCTAGGAACTCACATTGCTCCCCACCCACCCTGTCCCACAAGTCCCTTTCCTCCAGGCAGGAGCAAGCCTCCTTCCTCTCACAAGCCCAGCGAGAGGTGGCACAGTGAAACTGAACTTGAGAATGTGAAACCAAACCCCAGGTTCAACTCTGCATTCTCTCTCTGCTGGTGCAGTCTCAGGACCTGAGTCAATCTGCCTTCGTTTCCTCATGTGCAAAACAAGGCTGATGATTATGGTACTGATGAGCTGGTCCCTGGCACATGAGATGTGCAATAACTGAAGCTGTGTCTACAACAGAACTTTATTGGGGGGAACAAATGATGCAAAGGTTTGTTACTTTTCCTCTAGCACTTAGGGAACATCAATAAATATTCAATGAATTGAGTTAGTCCTGAGCCTACAATCTTACAGTGCTGTTCTTCCCACTACCACTAACACCAAGGTGACAGCAGGGATGGTGAAGATCAGAAGTCACCATCCCTGGTTCACTGGGCAACTATGTGCCAATATTGAGGGCACCTTGTTTAATACACTCCACCATCTTGGAGGTAGGCACAATGGTTCTCCCCACTTTACAGATAGGAAAACTGAGGCTCAGTGTGGTTAGCAGCTTGACTCGGGTTCCCAGAACATGACATCTGGAAGCAGGGGTAAGCCATGTTATTCTCCAATTAGAAATAAATTATTTCACAGAATGGTCTGAAACAAGGTTACTGGGAGACTGTGAGACACATGAGACACAGCAAGTCTCTGCACAATTTTGTTTAAGCATAAACAAATTCAAGGGGTCTGTGCCATCCACAGAACACCAAATACCCCCTCTCTTGGCCAGAATGAGTGACTGCTACTTCTTTACCAATTAACATCATCCTCATCTCAGTCTCTGCTCCCTACAGATAAGATGGACTGAGGTTCCCAGTTAGAAGGCTGTCCTCGCTTTCTGAGAATGTCTAATCTAGAACAAACCCTTATTTTCTTGGGCCTTTTCCCAAATCATCCAACCAAAACTTAAATCCTCTAAAAGGTTCTAACACCTCACTGAGACACCCCCTGGTTCTCCCTCACTGTTAGGAGTAATCAACCCGACTTAATTAAGCACAGGCGCATTCCTGGTGGTCTCTGGCTGACGGGCATTGACATTAGCCCTCCCTGGGCTGGAAACTACCACCAGTAAAAGCTAGCATTCAGGTCAAGTTTTATGTGCCAGGTCCCTGCAGCACATTAACTATTGCTTTCTTGAGGGTGAGCATGGCTGTTCTCATTTTATGTGGCTCAGAGAGGTTGAGTGACTCGCCTTAACCTTGACAGATAGAAAGTGACAGAGCTGGGAGACAAACCTGGGTTTACATTACTATCAAATCAGTGTTTAAATTACTAATCAGTTGAGCTGCAAAAGTCCCCTGTAGATTGTTCAGATAAAACTGATACATTGTTTAAGGGATTAGGGCTTCACAACAGCCCCTTGGAACCCCCTGCGTTGATACTCTGGAGCTGCTTCAACAAGAGCTTCCATACTTGTTTTGGGCTCTTGAAGCCCCTCAGTGGCCTCCTGGAGGTATCTGGACTCAGAGTTGAGAAGCAGAACCCCAGAGATTCTGGCCTGGTTCAGCTTGCGATCTCAAAGCCACCTGTTCAGGATGTGAGCCCTGGCCTCTCTGTTAGGAGCCTCTTGCTGTCACCAGGGCACTTGGACATCCAGCAGCAGAGTGCTCCAGGTTGGGGGTCCTCTGAACCTCAGTGGGGAGCACCGGGCTGTCTGAACAAGGAATGCCCATAACCTGGAGTCAGAGGCCCCACCTGTCTCATGCTCCTGATCCTCCAGCGTCCCACCTGCTCCCTCAGTGCCAGTTAGATGTTTCCCCACCTTTTCACCAGTCTGCTTCTGAAGCTCCCTGACTCTCCCACAGGCCATGACTGGGGTCCCAAGTATTAAGGAAAGGCAGCCCATGGTATTCTCCCTAACTGGCTGCAGATGCTCATTCAACCCAGCTCCTGGTCAGCACCGGAGTGCGCTTCTTTCCTTCTCTCCTCTGGCCTTTCTCTTGCTGCTTCCTCACTTCTCCCTGTGGCTGCTGAGACCACAGGCTGGGGCCAGTGCAGGGCGACCAGGAGGAGGTACTCACAGCCACCAGCCCGTTGTGTCCTGCAATGAGATGGAGGCAGGGGAGGACAGATCACTGACCAGCTGGCAGATGTACATTCCTTGAGGAGACAGGGACCCATCCCTGCCCCACCCAGGCAGATCTCTGATGCTCTCACCCATCATACTGGGAGGAGTGAGAAGGTCCCTGATTTGCCCTGGCTTGAAAGAAGTGCTGGCCCCTGACTCGGTCAATGGCTGCATGCTGGAGTGAGGGGCAAAGACAAAGTCATGGTCATGGGGGCTTCCATCACTAGGTGAGGAGCGGGTGACCGAGGGAGCTTCACAGCACACATGGTGGGGATTGGAAATGAAAGAAAGGCGACCAGCATGCTATGGCACCTGGAATAACCGACCAGCCATCCCCGTGAGCGCTGCCCAGGTACAGAGTTGCTGTCAGGTTTGGTCCAAGAAGGTTTTATCCACACAGGGGTGTCCCTGTCAATCTCCAGTGAGATTGTTCATACTTCTCCAAAAATGAAGTATGAACAGTTGAAAATGAAGTCATCAAGCACACTCAGCTTCAAGGCGTGCTAGAGGAACTAAGGGTGCCTCAGTGCTGACTGGGGGAACTTGTTAACATAGCTTTTTCTAAAAATCTTGGGAGGACTGCCCCTGGCCAGGAGCCCTGAATTTGGCTTTGGGATCTCAGGTTCCATACCAAGTAGGTATGAGTGCAGCTCTGAGAAGCTTGGCATCACCAGGGCAAGAGTATGGATCTCCAGACCTCTCCTCCTCAGAGGGTCCTGCACAGGTCGAGGGGCATGTGCGGGCTGGACCCTGATTCCTCATTAGCCCCCAGATAATTCCCCCCAGGTGACCTCAGATCCACAGCCGAGCTGGTCTTCTCCTTTCCCCACTCTTAGAAAATGTCGGTGGAACTTAATTGAGGGCAGAGAACAGGCCCCAGTGGCTGTCAGCCAGCTCCTGTGACCCCAGTTCATTCTCTCCTTGGGGACAGTCACCACTCTGATCCCAAGCACTGACCTGAATCCACTGTTGACTCAAATGAACTGCTTGGCTGTTGCCTGGCGAATGTCCCTAACCAGGGGCAGCGATGGCCCACACGATGCATGTCCTCATGGCTGAGTCAGTTTTGCTTTACTTTCCCCACATGGAGGCTTCCCAGGATGTGAGAGGTCACAAATGCATTCCAACCTACTAATGGAACCTGGAAACTGGGTTTTTTAATCCCCTTGACCATGATCCACAGAAGAAATGCATCTGACAGCATGATCTAGCACATGCCGCCTGAGTAAACGCATTTCACAGGAAGGTTTCGTGAACTAATATTAACTCTCACCATGTGATGAGCATGTGGTCATCTATCTGGTTACATTTCATTTAGAAAAGTGCTGGAAAATTTCCATAAGAAAGTTTTAAAAAGCATGCTGGTTGGGATTTATGAATATTGCCCAAACCTGCAGTTTGAGTAGCCCTTCTCTCAATACATAAGGCAAATTCAAGAAGACAGGCTATCCTGGGCTCAGCCTAGCTCTGCTATTGACCCTGGCATGCCCTGAGGCATTTAGCAGCCAGGAGCCTCGAGCTGCTTTGTATATGAAACAGAAAGGATGCTGGGGATCTTGCCTCGTTTTGGGGAGGAAGACTGAAAATATCTGTAAAGCACCTGGTCCTTAGCAGGCCCAGAGTAATACAGTAGCTATTTGTCTTTTAATTAGTGGTGCTCATCAATTCTGGAAAACTAATAAAGTCTTCCGGGCAACAGAGTCCAGTCCATTGATGGCATGTAAACCCCCAAGGACACAGACTGGAAGGACGAAAGTCCAGGATCCAACATTTCAGGATCACCCCCTCCCCCGTTCTGGATGAGCTCTCTATGGCTTCTGGTGACTTGTCCCCTTGAAGAGTCTTTTGCTGCAGGCTCAGGGAAGCCCTAGCCGCTTCCAAGGATCCTCAGGTAGCAGGCGTGGGCTGTGTGGAGCTGCCCTGAGCATGGGCTCCACGGCTGCATCAGATTGGCTTAGTGTTGGTGGCAGATGTGCTCCTGGCTGGGAGTCCTCTCCCCGCCCCCTCCAATCCGAAAGGCCAGGTACAAAGCCCAGGAATCTGCATTTTAACAAGCTCCTTGGGGCATTCTTAGGCACAAGTAGTCAAATGATAAAATTGGGTTCACTTTGAGGTGACTGCCAGATATTGGTGTGACTTCAGGGACTCAGATAAAACAATAATCCCAGAAGATGCCACTCTGCTCCTCACTCGGGCTGGAAGGCCTCTAAATCACATAACTGAAGAAGCCACCTCGCTGAGGCAATCACACTGTGGGAGAGTCACCAAGGCAGCTGGCGATGGGAGTCAGCAGGTGGGCTGTGACCAAGAATGGAAGGAAGGAGGGGGCTTCTCTGAGGCTCAGAGAACTGGGTGCTTTCAGTGGGTGCTGGAGTCCAGGAAGTTTGTGAGCCCATTGTCAAACAGAGCTATTGTTAAAAATTAAATCCTATAAACTTCCTATTAAATAAATTATGTTAAAAGTGAAAGTAAAAACTACTCAAAATCACCACTTTCAGTTATTTGGCTACATTGGCCTATAACCTATGCTCTTGCGGTCACCTCCTCTACATGCCTAGATGTGGTCTGCTAACACCTCCAGGCATGCGTCTCCCTGAAGTCACACTCAGTGACCTCAAATGGGTGGGGCCACACTGGGAGGACTTACACATGGGCCCCAGCACACAGGACACGGCAGGGCTTGATCTACTGGCTCAGGAAAGAGATGGGAAAATGCTAACAACGCAGATGAAATTGAATGGCGTGCCTTGTGTCCGTGGCATTGTGAAAAACAGCACCAAAAATGGAGAAAATATTCCTCCAGTATCAGAACAAAATATTATCTGATGGAGCAAAGTCGTTTCTGTTATTGAAGAAGGAATGAAGCTGGGGCATAAATCTTCGTTGTTTCACTTTTTTTTTTTCCACATTTGTTCTACTTTTCAAAGTGAATAAAAATATCAAGCATCCCTTTCCAAACTATGACCACTCCCAAACTGCAACCACAGCTTGGCTATGGAGTTTGGCAAAAATCAAAGAGTATTGGGTCAGAATCAGTTGGCCACATGGAATTTAAATTAACAGTACTGTTTTCTTGATTTTATAAAACTGTGTGCTCCACATTTACTTTATTTCAGTTTTTAAGATAAGTGTGTGTGTGTGCGCGCGCGTTAACACTTGCTCCTCCAAGAGCGGATTGAGGCCTTTTCCAGCTCACACAGAGAACAAGCCAAACCAGGGGCACCTTTGCACTGTGCCCAGCATGGGGCCTGAGCAGACTCTTTTCTCAGGCCTGGCACTGAAATGAGTGCAGTTGGAAATAAGGCCTCAGTCCCTCTGAGAGTGTCACCAGTCACACAGTAGACTTGGGTACTCTGAGTCTGGGGGTCAGCAAAGTGTCACAGGACCACACAGCAGGTCCACAAATGTTTGAGAGGAAATCAGGGCTGTCACCCTCTGTGGACGTACAGTAGGGTCTCTGGGATTCTGTTTTCCCCTAACTCCTCGTTGTGAAGTGATTCTGGTTTCCTTTGGGGATGGGTGCCCTCAATGGTGAGCTAGTGGTGACCAGAATTCAGTGCACGGTGGCTGGGTATCATTTGTTGTTGTCCCAGGGCTCTTTCTCTCCAAGGTACCATGTGATTTTCAAGAGCGTGGTGGGAGCTAGCGCATTATTTCATTTCGCTGGAGCCACAGGGAAGCCCCGAACTCACCTAGTGCCACTTGAAGTGCCTAGAGAGGGCAAGAATTTTTCCTAGACCACACAGCAAGCATCGGCAGGGCCAGCCCCAGAGCCGAGGGCTCCTGACTCAGAGACCAGAGGCCTTCCGTCACAGCCCCTGCTCTCACCCAAACTCGTGACCGGGTTGTGCCCAGAGCGGACGGAGGGCGGGGCTCTGGAGAGGACCCTCCGGGCCTGGGCAGCGCTGCCTTCCCGCCTTCTTTACCTGCTCCTATCACCACCGCATCGTACTCAGGCTTCAGGCGTCCGCCAGCTTCCGAGTGAGCTTGTCTCCAAGCGGGGCCGTGACAGGCACCCCAGGCCCTGGCGACACCTCGGCCGCGCGCAGCCATTTCTGCCTCGGGAATTGCAGGCCGCCCGCCCGGGCGCCGCCCCGCCGGCAGGGGCGGAGTGCGGCCGGCGGCCGGGAGGAGCCACCGCGCGGGCGTCCTGCCTCGGGACTCAGAACGCGACCCCAAGCCCACAGTCCCTTAGGGCTCCGGGCTGTGCGGGGTGGCACAGCACGGGGAGAGGACAGTCCCGCCAGTCCGCCCGGGCCCCACGTCCTCAGGCTGGCAGGGTGGAGTCCGCAGTCACCGGGGAGGCTCGGACAACCTTCATCGGGAGGGCCCAGAGCCACGCTGCAGAGAAGGCGCGGCAGCCTTGCCCGGGTTCACTGGAATCTTGGGGTCTGCCTTTTTCTTCCTCAGGTCTGGGAGTTTCTGTCTTTTGGCATCTTCCCCACTTCCCAAGGATCCTAAAGATCACATTTGCAAATACCCTCGGCTTAAGTGCTTTCTTACTGCCCCTTGGGCTGGAGCCCCTTTCTTCCCTGGGCATTCCTTCCCAGATGGTCCCCTGTAGGCAAAAGGCTTGTGCACTGGTCTCATCTTGTGTCACAGGAGACTGCTACTAAATGACTCGAACAACAGGAAGAGGATAATATGGAAAGACCGGCCTGAGGGAGCAGGCTTTCCGGGGACCCCTCCTCTCAGCAGACACCCCTCTACACACCAGCAAAGGTTCACACCACGTGAATCTGCTAAAATCTGATTGAGGGTACACGCCCCAGTGTTATTTATAATAGCTTGGCCCTCCCTCTCTGGAGGTTCCACATCTATGAATTCAATCAGTGGCAGATTGAAAATATTTGGGGGGAAAAAAAAAAACCGAAAACAAAACTGCATCTGTACTAAACATGTACAGATGCTGTTGTTATTATTCCCTAAGCAACAAAATATAACAACTATTTACACTGCATTTACAGAGTACTGGGTATTGTAAGTAATCCAGAGATGATTTAAAGTGTAGGGGAGAATGTAAGTTACAAGCAAATACTGCACCATTTTATTTAAGGAACTTGAGCATCTGCAGATTTTGGTATCCACAGGAGGTCCTGAAACCAATCCCCTGTGGATACTCGGGATGACTATATAGAAGAGTCGGGAAACTGGTTAAACTAGATACTTCACATCATACAGAGGCTAAAAACCTAGGGAAAACATTAATTTTTTTAAAAAAATGTAGGTGTCTTAAACAGTGCTGGGTTCTTTTTCCTTTGTTCTTCTGTATTTTCCACATTTGATATTTTTTAGTTTCCACCCATAAACTCACGATATTAAGAAGGAACACAGATCAGATTGTCTCTGGGGACACTGTCCTCACTGCCTCCTGCTAAGGACTGTAGCCCTCAGCACCTCTGTCCTCCCAAAGCTGTTCCCTGCAAGGGAAAGACCAATCTTCTTCACATGTCATTCTGCCCAAGACTGACATGCAGAAGGCCAGGCTCCTGTGTGCACACCAGGACGTCCATTCCTTCTAGGGTGGATGCTTATTTCTGCCCTGCCACTTCTCTCAACCCAGCACCTCCTCCTAGCCTGGGAGGAGCCCCACACCTGTGTCTCAGCACTCTTGGCAGTCTTCATCCTGGTGTCCATCCTGTGGTAGAAACCTCTTGGTTAAAGAGAGGGACTGTATCCCTGGGAAGTGGACTCAATCTGGGGCACACCAGATTGCTAGAGGAGCTTCTAGAAACATCAGAGTCTGGGCTTTCCACTGAGCACATGAAACTGAATCTCTGTACCAGGGTCTGGAACTCAGAACCAGTCTTGGGGCAGAAGCAAGCCTGGCACGGAGGGGCTGACCCCAGCACGGTTTCTCAGTGTTAACAAGAGTTCAGAAGCACAGGTATGCTGGGCTTGGATGATGACAGTAACTGACATTTATTAAGCACCTACCATATGCTGGGTGATCCTCCCAGCCACCCTGAGACGGGGATGTCGTTACTAATGGAGAAACATTAGCGTTGAAATGCCCCCAGTCACAGAGGGAGCTGCAGAGCTGGAACTTGGCCAATGGAGCACCTTTTATCTGGGGCAGAAAACAACCCCCTCTGCTCAGAACAGCAGGCTGTGAGGGGGTGTCTTCTGACAGCCTGAGCATTAGGGTCTTCCTCCCTCTCTTCTGGGGACAAATGGGGAGGCAGCTCTGAAAGAGGAGCTGCCGCCATCTCTGACCTCACAGGCACCACTGTGTTAAAGAGGAAGCCAATGCTGCTTTATTTATTACCCCACGTGGAGGGTGGTCCACGTGGGGTATGATAAACCTTGGACCTCCACACATCCTGAGGAGGCCGCTGCGGACAGAAGAAAAGTTCCTGCCATGGGACTTTTTTTGCAAGCAAGGGTGGCTGGAGAACAGGTGCACAGGCAGCCTGCAACCTGGCCTAGGGCAGGGGGACACGGGAGGCCTCTCCCAGGCGCCGGGCCAGCTGGCTGGCCTGTTGCACCAGCAGGTTGGTGGGGATGACTGACAGGTGCAGGGTCAGCAGCTCGTAGCACCTGACAGCCTCAGCCGGGTGACTCTTGCTGTAGTAGCGCAGGAGCTTCCTAAGAAGGAAGAGGAGGACAGGAGAGGAGGGAGCTGTGACACGCCTCCCAGGCCAGGGGCCTCTCTGGGCCACACGGGCACCCAGATGCCTAGCCTCGGTCCACTCCCTAGGCCCTCGCACTGGGGCAGGTGATGCTGTCTCCTGCTCCTCGCTGACCTAAGCTTTGGAGGCTGAGCCCTGGGCCAGGGTCTCGTCCTCAAGGCTCTCCATTCTCACCCGGTGGCCTTCTAACCAAGAGGTGCCTGCAGGGAAGCTCTGGGTCCACACAGAGGTCTCCCTGTGCTGCCAAGGCTGTGCCACATCAGGATAGGGGGGCTGGAGCGGGCTCTCTGGCACTTCCTCCCCACAAGTAGCCCAGGCTTTTAGCTTCTTGGGGTGGAGTGGGGCCATTCTAGGGGAGCTGTCCCCATGGATGTTGGCCCTCATCACTGACACCTGGGAACATGGGCATCCTGCACCCTGAGTCAGTGTCACCTGTAGTAGTCACCGCCCAGCACTCCAATGGGGACTGAGTCATCGGAGAGGACAGGCACCTCGATCATCTGCAGCTTGTAGCCCTGTGGAGGAAAAGTAGGGTCTGGAGGACAGAAGGAGGAGGGCTGAGTGAGGAACCCACTCGAGGGAGCCTGGCAAGGCCCGCTGTGCTCAGTGCTGCGGGAAACGCACCTCTCTACCTGCTTCCTCCTCTGTGAGGGGGAACAACAGTCCCTGCGTGAACCCCAGAGAGAATGTTCAGGCTCCAACATGGTGCTTTACAGCAGCTCTCACCTGATGCTCACCTGGCCCCCGAAGGCCCACCCTGTGGCGAGGAGACAGCCCAGCAGTGTTAAGGGACCGTCCACCTCTGCCCAGGTTGAATGCTGTGGTCAGCGTTCAAACCTGGGTCTCCCACCCCACAGCTCTGCTGCACTCTACCCCATGGGGCCACCAAGCACACATATCCTTGTCTGTCTCTAGAAGCTCAGGTCAAGGTCAGGGAACTCTCCAGCACTTATGAGGGCAGAGAGCTAAGATGGGAGCCTATAGATTAAGGGCTGAGCTTGGGTTCTGGCTTTATCACTTAGGCCTCTGTGGCCTTGGTCACGGTGTTTGATCCCTAAAGCATCAGCAGCCCCATCTGCAAAATGGGGTCAATGACACTTGCCCTAACCTTTGCATGGGGTTGCGAGGGTTGAATGAGGGAACAGGAGTGGAGGACCCCCAGTAACTACACTGAGTTATGGAAGGGGTGGGTTGGCAACGTAGGAGCAGAGAGGGGGACTGGAGCATGAGGACCAGAAACCAAGCGGCTGTGGGGGTAAAGGAGACGGTCCTTGGAGCTGGAATAACGATGCAGAGTGACATGTAAGAAGAAAACATTAAGAGAAAGAGAGGGAAAGGAAAGAAGGAGAGAGGTGTGGTGGACAGTCGAGTCTATGACCTAGGTCACACTATGGTACAGTGAGGTCTAAACATAGCTAAGCAGGCTAGGGGCAGGGACATGAGCCCTGTGGGCAGCTTCCCCTCAGGCAGGCTGTTAACCACTTTGAACCTCCACCCACCAAATGGGAGTGACACTGTACCCCACTTTATACAGAAGTGAGAGTACTGAAGCACTACAGAAGTGTCCCCTGCGATTTGAGAACCTGTCTCAAGAGGGGCCATGTGTCTATCTCTTCACATGTCCATCAGGACACTGCCTGAACAACGGCACAAGGTGGTGAGGCACTAGGTAATCACAGAGCAAACTTAAATGCTGGCATGACAATGTGACCATGGTTCTGGGCCCCTATTGCTATGCTTACCTTTCGTTCCCACCAGGGACAAGAAGAGATGAGGGACAGACAGACTGAACACAGTTCAGAAGAAAGGAATCCGAGTGTGACAGCAATGGATAGCACTTCAAGACTTTCCTGCCGGGGACCCGGCACACCCACCATATCGTTCTCGAACCACAGGAAGTAGGAGAAGCAGAAGTCCCCCTCATGGAACAGCAGCGTGGTGTAGCCCTTCTGCAGGTATCGGCGCGCCAGCCGGACCAGAGCCCAGACCTGGAGAGGGGAGAGCGTTCAGTACTGCCCTGTAGCCACGCTGAGCCAGGTGGAGGGAAGGAAGCAAAAGCACTGGTTCAGGAGCTCCAAGGCCAGGGGCACTGGCTTGGCTCGAGCAGCTCAGAAACCAGTCCTTATGGGATGGATGGATGGCTGCCCCTCCAGCTGCCGTGGGATTAAGTACTTTACAGGAGCACTACACACGTCATCAATTAGTAAACTGACACTTCGGGCCAGGAAATGGCCAAGGACATGGGCATGATACGAGATCTCAGTGTGGCCACCTGGAGAATTCCTCTGCACAGCCTCCCCCCATTACCTAGTCCCTAGGAGGCTAGGGCATGGTGGCTCAGGTCTGCACCAGGAGCCGGGGGCAGTGTGTTTGAACACAGCGCACCTAAGCCAGGCACATCCTCTGCTACAGGGGTCAGATCCAAACGAGGATTCACTGTGGGGTGGACACAAACAGTGACCTGCCTTAGGTCCCTCTCCTCCAAGGACCTTCTCCTGCCTAAAGCAGGGACTGTCATGGGGGATGCCTGAGAGCGGCCAGAGGGAAGGTGGCCAACTGCTCAGATCTCCCCTTTTCCAGGGCTGGGAAAAGACCCCATGAACTCTCTTGTTAAAAGAGATAAAGGGATGTAGGATTCACTCCACACTTGATTGCATTATACTATCTAATTAAAACCACAAACAGATACACAGGTTGGTTGTACTTTCCAGGAAAGCAATTTGATAATGTGCATCAATAATCTTAAAAACCTTCCTGCCATCTAACTTAAGCAATTCCACATCTGGAAATTCATATTGAAGAAATAACAAGAGATGAGGACCCAGATGTATGCTGAAAAGGCGTGTGCTGCAGAATTATTTATAACAGGGAAAGCCTGGAGACAGTCTAGAAGTTCAAACTTCAGGAAATAGCTCCGTGAATCATGCTGCATTCATATGATGGAATATTACAGAGTAGCTAAAAATCACACGTATGAAGAATTAATGTCACATGGAAGTGCATCTAACATAATGTGAAGTGAAAATGTGGCAAACACGACTGCACGTGCAGAGTGAGCTCAGCGGCAACAAAGTGCAGAGGAAATAATGAAAGCTGCCAAGGGGCCCTGGCTGTCCAGAGGGACAGGCATGAAGATGGTGGGGTTGGGCCGCTGGCCAGTGCTCTATGACTTGTATCCACATTTTTGCCACATGGGGTGCTAAATATTTTACATGCATCATCTCATGTCCTCTTGACAATAATCCTACAATGTAAACGGTATTATTACCTCCTGAGCTGAAACGGACATTTCAACTAAGTCATGTCCAAGGCCACGTAGCTAGTGGGAGGCAAAGATGGGTTTCCAACATGGGCCTTCTGCCATCTGTTTATTTTAACTGGTAGATATACTTTATTTGAATTAAAAAAAAAGATTTTTAGAAAGTGGCAGAGCTGCCCACCCATCATAAAAACAAACAAGTTTCCCTGAAAAAGTCAAATTAGGAGAATAAAAGAGCTCCCACAGAATGGTTCTTAGTAGAAATGGTTCCATTTAGTTTTAAATTCTGATGGGGCTGGTGGTGTAGTTCAGAGGTACAGCATTTGCCTCGCATGTGCAAGGCCCTGGGTTCCATTCCCAGCACTGCAAAAACTACATATGTACATAAATTCTGTCTCCTAAACTGATTTCCCTAGAATTTCTGCTAAATCAACAAAGATTTATTGAGCTTCTACTTATGCCAGACACTGACCATTTCCTCCTCTGACCCAGCAGCAAGGACACTCTGCTAATGCCAGGTGCATGCAATACCCCAGGAGGTGCTGCCTGACACGGACTAGGCCCATGTGGCCCCAGGTGGGCAGCTTGCAGTGGGTATACCTGGGTGAGGAGATGCTGGCAGCCAAGTAAATGCAAGGGTTAAGGTGGGGTGATCAGAATCATTGGAGCCCAGAGGGGACAGCAGGGGTCATTCTTCCTGGGTGGGAGTCAGGCCTCAGCACATCCTACCCAATGGGCAGTGCAGAGTACCTGGACCAGAGGAGCAGTTACCTTGGCTTTGACGAAGGTGGCCAGGGGCCCCTTGCCCAATTCTGATGAAGTCTTTTCACTGCTGCTAAGGGAAGGAGCCACCATCTGCCCGGTTGTTCGGTCTACATAGATGAAATGCACCAAGCCAGGGAAGTCCTCCAGGTAGGTGAAAGCCGGAGTTAAGGTGCTTATAGAGCCAGGGACTACAGAGGGTGCCTCCCTTTCCTGCTCCTAGACTCCCGTTCTGCTAAGCAATGGCCAGGGTACGTGCCCCCAAAGGCTGCTTCCATTTCAGCCTAGCCCCCAGGATCCCTGCTGCCCCAGAGATCTCTCCACCTGCCCACTTCCCCCACGCTCCTGGACACCTGCACAGGTAGCATAGGTAACACAGGCACTTCTGGACTCTACAGAAACAAGGCAGTTTCACAGTTGTCACTTTTAAATCACACACACCTTGAGGCTGTGTGAGAGGGCCTGCTCAACGCTCAGGCTCACAGTGATCTTTCCACCGTTCACCAGAGAGGTTGGGAAGGTTCCCAGTGAGAGGAAATGACCCCATGGAAGGGCAGTAGCTGGTGGATAAGAGGCCCCCCGGCATCCCTCTCTCCTGCCTACTGATGGCCAAAGTCCCATTAGATGGGGGTCTGACACTTTGGAAGATTTAATATAGGAAAAGTGCTTGAAGTTCCCTAGAAAACTGGCATTTAATAAAACTATGGTGTTCCCTAATACAAAGGACAAATACAACCTGGGAATGGTTCTTTAAACAGGGATACACGTTCACCACTGGCCTTCCCAGAGTCTTCACATGCCACTGTACTTGGTGACAATCTAAGGAAGGTGGCAGGGGTCACCCAGATGATGGCAATCCCTGTCCTGCACCCCACAGCTGTTACCATTTTTCTGGCATAAAGGATCTTTAAGGCTGGTAGGATTTCCCTCTGGGAGAGTGGAATTTCTGAACTTCAGCCTTGGCGTGTTCTGTGGATGAGGCATCTGGGACACGACCCCCTGTTTTTCTTCAGAGAAAGAAGCTGAGGCCTCTCTTCCCCAGAGAGGCCTCCCTGGGCTGGCTGGGCCCAGATGTCAGGATATGACACCATGGTGATGTTCCTCCTGCTCTTCACCAACAGAAAGTCCTTCCAGTCCATCAGCCTCTCCCTGCGGGGGAGTGAGGGCTGCTGAGAGGTGCGCCCCCAGCTCCTGCTCCCGCGGGCGAGGGCCTGTGCCGCGCTTACCGCATGAGCTTCTGAACTTGGTCCAGCAGGTGCTGGGGCAGGTGTGGGCCGCCCCTGCCGGGCGCTGTGGTCAGGAAGCTGAGACGGTAGACGGTGCAGAGCTGCCGCTTCAGCTTCCCACACACCTGGAGCAGCCTGGGCATCGGGGACGAGTGTGTCACAGTGGAACCGAGACCACATCCCTACATGGCTCTCCCCGTACCAGGAGACAGCTGCCCGGCTTCCCTGCAAGGTTCTCCTTGTCCCTCTGCACCTCATCCAACCTCATCATGTTGCTGACTAAAGTGGGGAAGCAACTTGCCGAGATGGCACCAGGGAGTGCTGCCGCTGGCTCAGGCCTTGGGTACCTGGTGTTGGGTCCTCATGCCCTGGCCCTCCACTTCCAGCTCTGCTTCTGGGGCCTCCTGTGGACTGGCCCTCAGCTTCCCAGAGACCTGCCTCCCAGAGCCCGTTTTCCCTCTGGGCCTGCAGAGATGGCAGTCTCTCTGGGGAGCATCTCCCCGACCCAAAGACTCCCCTTGTCCTCTGGGCCCACCACTTACTCCCAGGATGATCCTGGTTCACTTTTGGAGAAGGCCTTGGTCTTAAACTCCTGCCAGGTACTCTGTAAGGAGGACAGTAGCAGGTCAGCCTCCAGAACATGTCCCCACACTGAGGTCCAAAGGACCCTCGTCAGGCTCTGGGAGGACATAAGCTCCAGAGAAACTGGCCCTCACACAGCCCAGGAGGGCTTCTCTGGCAGCCCCACCAGCATTCCCCGCACACAGTCCACCACCCTGTTCACACAGAGGCCTTTACTTAAACAGCACTTTCCACAGGCCAGCTGCGGGCATTACAATTCGTGTTCCGCCACACTCACGTAAACAGGCTGTGGAAACACAGTGTGGCGGTTTGCTTTCTGTTCTCATTTCATAATGGGGACAATAAGGATGGGATCTGCAGGGAGTGGGCACAGAAACCAGCACCCCTGGCCCCTCCTCCACTGGGATGAGATGGCCCTGCCACCACGCCTCGCTCCTCTCTGAGGCTAGGTGCATACAGGCTTTGGGTCCCACCTGAATCTCCTGTCCCCCTCGATTCTTGATGAATTTATCCATCCTCTGGCGCAGGTCTCCCAGGAGGGGCTGGGACCGAAGGGCACTGCCAGCCTCATGGCCCTCCTTCAGCTTCTTCTCCACCAGGGAAAGACCATCCAGTAGCTGGTACAGGACCAGGGCCAGCGGGGTTTTGGGACTCTATGAGAGGGAGCAACGGGGTTGCAGTGAGAAGTCATCCAGGGTCTAAGCATCACCAGGGCAAGGTGGGGGCTCCTGTACCTTGGTCAGGAGCACCATGTTGATGCCCGGCCACAGGGGTAGGCAGTACATGGTGTGGGGCACCAAAGGGCAGTAGATTTCTTTCACACTGGCATCCAGGAAGATCCTCCTGGGGCTGGAAGGCACTGGGGAGTGAGGAGCCCTTGTATGGAGGGTGCCCTCAGCTATCTGTGGAGGGAGGAGATTGTCAGTGAGGTGGATAGGAAATCTGGCCTCCTCCCCAAGCTGGATCCACCGTTGACTGTCCCTTCCCCGACCTACCTGTATACCATGAAGAATAAAAATTTTTATCTCCAAGAAATCCCAGCTCTTACATCCCTGCACTGTTGGAACTGCCTTAGCAACTCCAGTTCTCTACTGTCTGTCTCTCAGCTTCTTCTGGGTCTTTCTGCCCAGAGTCAGGATGCCAAGCAGGGCAGTGGGGAAGGGTGCAGGACAAGTGTTCGAGAACGAACCAGGAAGGCAGGACAGATGGACACTCGGGGATGGGAAGGTGTCCATTAGAGGGAGGTATCTAATGTTCAGGATGCTTGTCATTTCAATCTCCCCCAGAATTCCCTGACAACCTTCCAAACTGGGGTAACTAAGGCATAAGATGACTAAATGAGCAAGACTCCAGCCTCACAGTGGGGGCTCTGAATAGGGAAAGTCTTTAGTTGGAAAAATTATGGGGAATTAAGGAAATCATTAGAGATGCCACAAAAATTTCTCTATAAGGATGTCACTTAGGTTATATATAACAGCAAAAAACTGGAAACAATGTACAGCTTGTTCCAGAGATTTGCTAAATAAATAGTAACATATGCGTGGGTGGACTCGCAGCAATTCTTAAAAACCGTACTGTTGAAGAGTGCTTGGTAAACGGAAAAATTAAGCAAGAAAGCATAATGAACTACATTAGGATCTAAGTGTAAGGAAAATACATACAGTATGTGCACATATAGGACAGAAATTGTGTTCTATAAAATCAAAGGAATAAAACTCTAGAAGGAAACCCCAAAATGTTAATTTCACTTTATGGATAGGATTGAGGGATTTTTAGTCACTTTTCCATACTTGAATTTTGAATCTCTTTTTTATACAATAAATAATATTTAGGTTTCTTTTTTTAATCTAAGAACTTGAGTTCTTTTTTAAAAATATCAAACTTATGTTCAACTTTCCCTCCCAAAAAAATGAGGAGGGAGGGGATTCCCCATGCCTGGAGGCCCCATGCCTGGGGGAAGCCACCTCAACACCCACCCTCTCCTCCCCTCCCCAGGTGGGCTCTGCCTCTGGGCTGAGCTTGGCACTGACCAGGCCTGAGGGGTAGCAGTGGGGCTGGAGCTGGTGGAGTTACCTGGAGGAAAAAGCCTAGTGTCCCCAGTACTGCAGATGAGCTACACCCAAGCAGACCTCCAGGGACTCACCTGAGGAACATCAGTTGGGGGGGTGCCCCCTTCCAGCCAGATGGTGCTACCTGTGGGCCACAGGTAAGAATAAATAATGTAAATACTATGAACAGAAATGATGGCCCCTTAGAATGTCAGAAGGGCTGGAGCCCCAGATCAGCCACCTTCTCCCAAGCTGGCCAGTGCCAGGTGCTACAGCAGCCTGGGACTGGAGGAGATGCTTCCCGAAGAGCTGGCTGCTGGGACTGGAGCTCCTGAGCATGCACCTGGCCATGGTAGGGGCATTTTCCTCAGCACCCCTCCCTTGGACCCTCAATCCCCTCGTTTCTGTCAGAACACAGTTGATATTTCCCCATTCAGTTCTCCAATCACCAAACTTTTACTTAACACACTACTATGTTCCAGGAATTGAGCTAGATTTCCTTCCTAGCATAACTCATAACAACACATGGAACCCACTACATATTTGAAATATTACAGGTTTGCAATGTTGTTCTCTTTTATATTTCATTGCAAATAGTCTTCATCTGTAATCATGCTTCTCGGGGGCAGGAAGTGTGCTCCTAGGTTTCAAATGCCTGATTTACAAATGGATAGCACAACTCAATAGTTCCTAAGGCTTGAGTTCTGTTCTCAGTGGATGACCATTTACAGCCCTGAGACATAAGAAAACTAGCCACCAAGAGAGAAAGACCATGAGGAGGAGCCTGATGATTGAGGGAAGGAAGTGGTAAGAAGGAATTTGGAAGTTCATCCAAAAGCCATGCCTCTCATGGCAGCCCTGAGTCCTGGGCTCAGGGAGGGCTTGAAGAATCTGCAGATGGCTATGGACTCTTGCCCCAGGAAAAGGCACAAGCATGAGTTGCACAATTTCAGAGGCTCCCAGAGAAGCTAGTCTAAGGACTGAAAATTAAGAACATTTAACCCAGTGGTGTTTGATGCTGGCTGCATATGAAAATCCTTTGGCACCCTGGCCATAGCTCGCCAATTAAGTCAGAATCTCCAGGAACAGGTTCAGCCTCAGTAGTCATGAGAGACCCTCAGTGAGTCCAGTCAGGCAGTCCTAACTGCCACAGCAGCAGGTCCCACTTGAGGCACAGGTACGCTCATGTGCAGCCAGAGCTGAGAGTCACTGGTAGGAAACCAGCCAGTAAATCCCTCTCAAAACCTGGTCCCCAACAAGTTCCTCCTCCTGCAACAACGGCCTTCTTTATTCTAAGGAAGGATCCGGTGTCAACCACAGGATCCTAAGAACGTCACAGATAAACACAATGCTCATGTGTGGTAACAATGACAATATAGATTTCAGTTTATCTACTTCCCTAAGCAATGTGTATTATTTTTTGTTAATAACATTTTGAATGTTAATATAAACTTTTGTTTCCCCACATATTTTGGAAAAACAGCTAAAGTATAAACTGTAGAGACTAAATACTTATAGTTTAAAATATATATATTTGACATTAAAATATTACTTAATTTTACTTCGTGACAATTATTACAAAAAGGAAAAATGAAGTTGATATATATAGACTTTTAAAATTAAATCACTAACTTGTCACAAAATGCTTTAAGGCGCATTTGAGTGGCACGCTAGGCCAGCATTGCCGGTCGTCTGTGCTCTGAGAATCTGAGTATCTGCCTCAGGCCCTCGGATTCCTTCCATGTGGAGATCAGCTAAACCCTAAGACATATTTCTGGGGCTGCAGACTAGCACCTGTCCCTGGGCTGCTCCCTGGGCTCCTTCCCAGGGCTCACCTGAGCTCTGCTGGCCAGGGGAAGGAGCTGGTGTGAAGTACTCCTCAAGGAGGGACAAGCTGTCTGTGTCCTGGATGGGAAAGAAGGCTGCTCAGACCCAGGGCCAAGGGGACTGTCTCAGAGGGCTCAGCCCACACCCTGCTCTCCTGGGATAGCCAGGAAAGGCCTGGTCCCAGGATGAGACTAGCTTCCCTCTCTCCTTCACGCAGGGCACAGCACACACCGTCTCTGTAGAACTCCCTTTGGTTGGGCCCGAGGCACGTGGGCTCCGGGCCTGCTGCACAGGGATGTTCTGGCTTCTGCGGGGCCTCCTCCCTGGGGAAGGCTGTGAGAGGGAGGGGGGCCACTGGTTAGCATGCACCTGACCCAGCCCTTCCCCACCATTCTCTGCCTCCCAGCATCTCACAGAGAAGCCCTCCACCCCTCCACCCGGCTCAGAGCGGGCAGGCACCTGCCCAGCTCACAAAGCTAAGTGGTGAAGCTGGGTTTCAAACCAGGATTGGCTCCACAAATCTGCACTTTTAACCCACACGCCCACTAGAGCCCACGTCCATCTGAAAGGAGCAGGAAAATAGTCACGCCCAACCACATGCCCTGAGGTTCAGTAGACTGTACAGCCTCCCTCCAGGGGGCCTGCCTGCTACTCTCAAGGCAGGTTTTCTCCACCATCTCCCTGATGGCTTCCCTCCCACTGCCCTGAGACCTGGCCATCATCGTCGTCCTCTGCTGTGCTCTCACTGGGGTGGAGGTCCTGTACCAGGAGGATGAGGGCGAGGAGGTCGGCTGGGCGCAGGGAACTCGCACCATGGCTGCAGGGGCAAGAGCAGGGCATCCCATCAGCACATGCCCAGAGGCAGCAGGGGGCAGCTCTGTCCCCAAGGAGCATGCCTACATGCTGGCTGAGTTAATCTTCCCTGGAGACAGGCAAGGTACAAGTAAAACTAACTATGCTATTTTTAAAATGAAACTTGGTTGTGTAGAAAAACAAAAATTACCAAAGAGAAAGCCCCAGGGACCAATAACAGTATAAAAGGAGGCTTTCCTAGATGCAGGCTTCCAGAGTCCTGCAGGAGAAGAGCAGAGAAGCGAGTGGGCTGAGGGTGGAAGAGCCGAGCCTGGGTCTTCAGGAGAGGCAGGCCTGGAAGCTTTGCTTGATGGGCGCTGCACTTTCCAGGTGGAGGGAGTAAGGAGGTCGAGGTGGGAGGCCTTCCCGCGCCAGGGCCCTCAGGCTCACCTGGAGTAGAAGGCCAGCAGCTTGCAGTGCACCAGCAGGAAGGCATGGAGAGCCTCCTCACCGCCCCGCTCGGGGCTGGAGTTGACAGCCTGGATGACATGCCGTTCCAGCGCCTCTATGCTCTGCTCACAGAGCTGGGGGTGAATCAGCCGCTCCACAGCCTGGCCAGAGTGGGCAGGGGAGGAAGCCAAGTCACTCACCACCCTCCCCTGTTCCAGGCCCAGGGCTGGTGGGCATGTTCGCTCAGCCCATACTGAGTTCATACTAGATGCCAGATACTTGCGAATAGAGAGACTTGGACTGACATGGCCCCAGTCTGCCTGGGACTCACAAGCTAGTCCCAGACTCCAGTGGATGAGGCCAAAAATTACAGGGAAATAGACAACATAAGTGTCAAGTGTAATATGTTCTGAGTAGGAAATACACAATAGTGAACAGAGACCTATTTGCGTAGGGGTTCAAAGAAGTGTCCCAATGGAGGTGACCTTTAAACTGCCACCTAAGGAATTGGAAAGCCTGCTAGAGAGAGAGGGAGGGGGAACACGACAGACAGGGAAGGAGCAAATGCAAAGGCCCTGAGGAGTGGTGTTTAGAGCAGGGCTGTCCAGCTGAAATGGAAGGCAAGTCCTACGCAAAATGAAATAATGAAATTTTTTTGGTAAAGGAAAGAGATGAAATTAATCTTAATAATATATTTCACCACACATATCTAAAATATTACCAATGTATACTATAAAACATTAATTGGATGCTTAACGTTCTTTTTTTGTGCTAAGACATCAGAGTTTGGCGTATGTGACATGTACAGCATAATTTGGCTACATTTCAAGCGTTCAAAAGCCACATGTAATCACTAACGCACTGGACAGAGCTAAACACAAAGTATTCCTGACACTGAAGGAAGTCCAGTGTGACCAGTGCATAGTGAACAAGGACAAAAGAGGTGTGAGCTGAGGCTGAGGCGGGACAGGCAGGGACAGATGGTGATGGGCCTGGTGGAGTTGGGGAGGCGTCTGGATTTTATTTCACCTCCACTGGCTCACTTACTATAAGTTATTCCTGATGTCCCGAAAACAACTGACTACCCCGTCCTTTGTGCCACCATGGATTCTGATGAGAAAACTAATATGGCACCCAGGATATTTGTATTTTTAATACACATGCATGACTAACTTTCTCCCAAGGGCAGGGAAGGTGTCTATTCATCGAGGCCTGGCCCACCTCTTAGTGTATAGCAGGTAGTATGTGTTAACGGAGGAGTGGATAAGTGCAGGCGTGAGAAGGAATTCTTTCCATCTTCTTGTTTGCTAATTCTCTCCTTAGCTATGTCTTATCTATTTAACTCGTCCCTTGAAGTTTTCATTTTACTAATTACACTTTTGTTTTTTATTCAAATATGCCTGGCCATTTTTGAGTCTCCTGGTATTTGTTCATTTTTGTGATTCTAACTATTATATCTTTGTATATTTTAGTTATTTTATATTCTGAAACCTAGTAATTCTAATACAGCAAACTTCTCTGTTGATTCCCTGACTTCCCTGACTATCAAGTTATAATGGCTTATTTTCCTGTGCATCAGACTTCCTTTCATTGAGAGTTCATTTCTATTTGATCTTAGTCTGTCCTTTAAGGCAGCATTTTCCAAGGTTTGGTTCCTGGGTCAGCACACTCGGCATCACCTGGAAACTTGTCAGAAATGCAAATTGTAGAGACTTGAACCTAAGCCCAATGAATGAGAAACTCTGGGGGTGAGGCCAGCAACCTGTACTCATCCTGTACTGAAAGGATTTTCAGTTTCCTCCTGAAACTGAAAGGAGTCCTAGCTGACCGGTGCGAAGTGAGGGAGGACAAGAGAGTTGGCGCTGAGGCAGGAGAGGCATAGACAGATGATTCTGATGTACGTGGGAGTGTGAGAGCCTGTGTTTGCTGCATGAGCAAGCAGGAAGTGCTACTGACCAAAGTCACCCTAACTCCTGGCCTGGGCTCAGCCTGGAGGAGGAAGGCTCAGCTCCCCACATCCTGCTGGCTAGATGCCGTTTTCTGGCTGTAGAGTTGACATCATCTGCACTCAGGGCCTCTTGCCTTTAGTGCCACTTCTGTTCACTGCTTTCCACTCTTTTTTGGGACATGGGGGGCAAGGTCAAAAGGGTTATCTTTAGAGATTTCAGTAATACACAGTGAACTCCAAACCTGCACTGAAAAGTCTGTCTTACCCAGAATCCAGTGGTTCACCAGAGTACCCAGCCCATCATGAGGCCAGAAAGAATGACTCCAGATAAATGGGTAAATTTCAGGGTCTGCCTGGGCCCCAAACAAGGTCTTACAGCCCTATGCCCCTCTGACTCAACACCTCTGAGGCCCAAAGTCCCTGTGCCCCATAGTGACCTCCACAGTGAAGCTCTGCTCCTGCTCCCGTAGGCGGCTGTAGGTCCCCAGGAGGCTCTGGAAGTGCTCCCACGCCCGGACGCGCTGCTCCAGGTCAGGGGGCCGCAGCCTGGGGGTTGAGCAGGGGAGGGTGGAAACTACCATGAGAAAGGTAGCTGTCCCCAACCCTAAGCCTAGGAACACCATCCAAGGTGAGCATCAGTCAGCAAGCTCAGGAGATGTGACCATGTAAGTGGGACACGCACAGAGGAGAGAGGCCGTGTTTCAGGCTGTGCCCTGGCTAGAGGGTGCAACAGGGGCAGGGAACCAGGAGACAGGCCTTGGACAAAGGGTTTCACTCCTCAGTCTCCTTCACACAGACATCCAAAGGCAGCTAGAAGCAGCCAGCAGGTGTCTGCATTTCCTAAGCTTCTCACATCCCCCACAGGCTCTGAAAACAGACAACTGTGGTCTATTACCAGGGCAAAACACGGGGCTGCAGCCTCCTCCATGCCGAACAGACCTGCACAGGCAAGTATGGTTTGTGTAACGGTTTCCACTGCTGAAGCATTTGCTGCTGACACTGTGACCACCTGGGCAAATGACTCATGAGATAATGTTTGACAATTTGGTAAATGCCTCAATTGACTACTTGCTCACATCACTTCAAAGCCCAGAAGACCAGGGAACTGTGTTTCCCCTGTGTCAGGGAACTGGGATGATCCCACCCTGAACCTTGCTCTTCTGGGTCCATGTTTCAACCCAGCCCTTTTTCTGGGGTCCTTCTCACCTCAGTGTACACTCGGAACCAACGTTCTCTTTTTCCGAGTTCTTTGCTGCAGGCCCAGGGTGGGTTTGGGGGCCTGATGCCTCAGACAACACCAGATTGTGTGTACACAGGCATGCAATTTTCTGGAAAATGAGCCTAAAGCTTATTTGAGAGGCCAGGGAGGACCAGCTCAGACCAGGGTGGTAATGACAAAGGAGGGGGCTGGGAGTGCCAAGCTGAGATTTCCAGGCTGATGCTGCAACTAACCAGCTGGATGGCTCCGAGCAAATTATTCATGTTCTCTGCCCTTAGTTGCCCCATATGTAAATGAGACCATCACACCAGATGGTCTCCAAGGCTCTTTTGAGCTCTGCCTCTCCCAGGGCCACAGGTGGGTCAGAGTATGGAAGTGCAACTTCAGAGCTTAGGCATTCACTGCCTGGCCCCATGAGGGTGCTCAGCAGAGGACAAGGAGGGGACCAGCTTCGAGGACTCACTCCTTTCGGATGAGCTGGCCATCCATTGTAACCAGTCCAAAGTGCACCTCGAACAGGTACTTGAGCACACAGAGCTTCCGCCGAAGATCTCCCTCACTTTCAGTGTGATCTCCATTGATGGCGATGAACAGGCATTCTCCAAACTGTAGGAACAGCCAGACATTGTCAGCTAGTCCCTGGGGACCTCCCTTCATCTGCCATGATCTCAGCAGACAAGGGAGGGGAAGTCTGGGCCTCAGGGGACTTTGATAATATATAGTTTCTGCCCTTCCAAAGAAGTCTACAGTCCAAGATGAGGGAGAGGTATGTGGATTCCCAGTGGAACTGAGAGAACAGGAACATGGACCACAGGGCCCCACACTCACCAAGTGAAGGACATACAGGGAGGTGTCATTTTCTGTTGAGAAGCAGGTGTATGTATCTGAGAGTTTCTCTAGCATCGTCATGGAGGAGATGATGACTGGGGCCAAGAGGGTGCTGAGCTGGTCTTCCAGGGCAGGAAGCTGCAAGGGGGCAGGGAAGACAGCACTGCTTGGTGTGTGCGGATGCTAGGGACAAAGGATGAACAAGACCCAGGCCTTAACATCAACAGCTCCACAGCTCTAGACCTACCTGGAAGGGGATCAATGTCCTGATGAGAAGGTGACAAAGGGAACTGCTCCCACCACCTTGGGTAGTAGCTAGGAAGGTGAGGGTCAGTCCAGGACCTGTGCTGATCAGATTCTGAATCTAGAAGGAAATACTAAGGAACTGGCCACATTTCCACAACGGGATGTCTAGGGCATTTAACTGAGAACTTGTCAGCTCTGAGGAAGTCTATAACACCTACCAAAGTCCATGCTGTTTATTGGCATGAACTTCTTAGGGAATTTACCCTAAGGAAAATGACTGGTGATCGGAGATGATGCACACACAGATGTTCATTACGGCACAATTTCCAGCTGCAAACAAGTGGAAAAAACACGAATGCCTAGTACTAGGGAAATAAATATATAATAGTATGTCTAAATGATGGGAGAGTCTACCGAGCCACTTAAAATATTAATGTTTCAATGACAAGGAGAATTCCTCTTATACAAGGTTATAAATACATTTTTAAAGATGTGAATGCTCTGTATTTAAAATGCACAGAAAAAAGTACTGAAAACTATTAAGAAAGCCAACACCACTAAAGTTACTACCTCTAGATAGAGGAATTATCTAGGTTTTTTCTCTATTTTTTGTGTTTCTATACTTTCCATAACAAGCATGTATTTACTTTGATAAGTGCTCTCCCCATCTGTTATCACTGCTGCCAAAAGAAGGAAGAAAAAAACTAAGCAACAAGCAAAAAGGAAGGAGGCGAATTTGTTGAGAACCTGCGAATGGACATGGGAGCAAGCCAGCGAGCCTGGTAACTCCAGTTCCCAGTACCGCAGGGAAATGAAAGGAGGAGACAGCCGATGTCCCCCAGGGGACTGGAAAGGAATAAGGGGAAAGCGGCACCCTCACTTGGAGCTGGCACATCCTACAAGGAGCCCAGTAAGCAGCCCTCACCTTGAAACAAGAACTGGCGGCTGACCAGGAGTCCAGTACAGCCCTGAAAAGGTGCCCTGAAAAGGTGAAAACCGACGGTGCGGTTTTCTTTCTGACATTCTCAACACGCAGGGACCAGGTGCGGCCCAGCCCTGCCGGTGTGTGGGGCAGGCTTTCCCAGGGTTCCTTAGCATCATTCCCTTCCAGCTGAGAGGGCTCCTCTCCTGATGGCACCCCACCCAACTCCTCCCCATCCCTCGCCCTGCTCAGTGTCTTCTGTCGGTTTACCACAGCCTGAACTGGCCTATCTCCTGCCATCCGGTTCACTGTACACCCCCCCTCTTCAGATGCTACATTCCTTGACCACAGCAGGGATCACACTGCTAAGGTCACTGCTTTACCCCCATAGGCCAGCACACAGTAGGTTCTCAGTTAATATCTGCTGAATGGAGAGTCCCCACATAGACAGGAATGGATGCTTGTTGAGTTCTTCATATTCTATGATTTTCTTAAACTGTCACTAATTATATTAATAGAAAAGCCACTTAAAATCTGATTACATACAGGACTCACTGGGAAGAGTACCTGCTTCTACAGACAGAGAATTCTTTTATAGTCGGGGAGAGGAAAATTTGGGGTATGAGCAGAGTGTAAGGGGCACTCTCTCATACTATTTGGTGGGATTATAAAGTGCTGCAATATATTTGAATGGCTTTTGACTCACTTCTATTTTCAGGAATACTCATAATATCAAATAATCGGAAATGGGATGAAATTCAAGCACAAATGTCCCTTACAGCAAGTGATAGCTAACTAGACGGATTATATATGTCCAACATTAGAAAATGGTTAAATAAATGATGATCCATTTGTTCATGTACTGGAATATAATGATGCTATTAAGAATTATGCTTTTGAGAACATTCAACAAAATGGAAGAATGATTTTGACATAATGGGAAATGAAAAAAACAGGAAATAAAACTGTAAATCTGGTTTCCTACTATATAAAAGATTCCTACTATATAAAAGATACTGATTCAAAGCAAGTATATTAAAGAGCTAATAGCTCTGAATTATGGGCCATTTAAACACTATCTCTTTGCATTTCCAAATATCCTTCAATTAACTCATGTTATTTATATGATCAGAACAAATGAGCATAGCATACAAAAAAAACTTTATAAAGACTTTTTTGCTTTACATGAGTCACTTAGGAACTAAAATATCAGGAGTTTGTTTCAGTAGCAGGTTTATGATAAAGGGGTGGGGGTGGTCTACCAAATAGCTGCTTCTTAAATTGACCTAGTTCAAACAGTAGTTCTAGACTTTAAAACAAATTCTTAACTTAAAAATTAGATGTCCTGCCAGGTGTGGTGGTGTATGCCTGTAAACCCAACAACTAGAAGGCCGAGGAAGGAGGATCACAAGTTCAAATCCAGCCCCAGCAACTTAGCAAGACCCTGTCTCAGAATAAAAAAGAAATAAAAAGGGCTCGGGACATGGCATGGCTCAGTGGTTAAGCTCCCCTAATAAAATCACTCTGATATATACGATATCCCATGTTTTCTTTCTCTTAGCAACTAATAAGAATATCAGTGCTGTTGGTGAACTAGCCTGCTGGAGGGGAGCGGGCTCAGCTGGAGGGCAGCCCAGCACAGCAGGGAAGGCAGAGAGGCATCCAGTCTGTGCTGCTGTGGAAGTTCAAGAACTCCCATTACTGCATCCCTAATTAAAATTTTTCTAACTCAAAATTAATTTAGAAAGGTTTTTCAACATAAATCACTTGTTTAAAATGTAGAGTAGAAATTACGTAAGTGAAGACGACAATGATTTCTGAATAAGATTCATATTAAAGTAGTGAACTGGATGTGCATGTGCAATATAAAAACCCCAAAACTTTTAATACATGCCTCACACCATATTCAAAAGTTCAAAATGGGTCATTAGGCCTAATATGACGCCCAAAATTTCTGGAAAAAAACATGGGAAAAACCTCTTGGTTAAGGCAAAGATGTCTTACAATGACATAGAAAGCATGATTCATAAAAGCAAAACTGGACAATTAGAGTTATCAGAATGGAAGAACTGCTGCTGCTCTTTGAAAAATACTCTCAAGAGAATCAAAGATAAACCACAGACTGGAAGAAAATATTGGCAAAACACGTAACTAATAAAAAGACTTGTATCCAAAACATATAAGAAACTTACAAAATTTGAAACGGTTCAATCATTTAGAAGACATCTGCAGCTCTTAAGGAGTTAAACATACAGTCATTCTACTCTAGGCATTTCCTCCCCAAAAAGTGAAAGCATTTGTCAAAGATTTGTACATAAATGTTGCTTTATTTGTATTAGTTAAACACTGAAAACAACCCAAGTGTCTATTAAGAGGTAAATGAATAAACAAAGTGCGAACTATTGATACAATGGACAGCTACTCAGCAATGAAAAGAAATGAATGACAGACACATGCTACAGTGTGGATGAACTGACAAAGAATTGTGCTGAATGAAAGAGGCCAGACCGAAAAAACACACAAAACTCAAATACACACTGTATGAAATACAAACTAATCATGATGGACAACAGATCAGTGGTTGCTAGGGTGGAGGCGGTAAAGGAGAGCTTACTTTTTTTTTATTGATTGTGATGGAATCACAGATATACATACACATTGAAGCATATCACACTGGATATTTAAATATGTACAGATAATAGTGTGTCAAATATAATTTAAAACAGCTATAAAAAATAATGCATTGTTTATTCTAAAAATTTTTGGTAGAGAAACTGATGACACTAAGTTTCTCTGTCATATAGTTAAAATCCTACCTCCTCTTGCCCTCACTCCCAACAAACCCTGGTGGGAGCAGGCAGTGAGGTTACTGCACTCACAGCAACAACAGGCTGACCTCCAGGGACATGCATCTGGCTGTGAAGGACACTGGGTGGGCACACACCCTGCTAGTTCCCTGGATTGGCCCAGGAGGGCTGCACACAGGTCTCCCAAACCCTTGTATTCTGGTAGATCCGTGCTGCTCCCTGCCACCCCTGCCCCTGGGACTACCTATGCAGCACTCACCTCTTCTTCCTCATTCTCTGATTGCCCAAACTTCAGCCGGAGACTCTCTTTAAACTCTTCATCTGTCCAGTAGAAGAGAACCTCTGCACCCTCAGTGGCCACCAAGACACACTTCATCTGCCAGGGAGAAGCAAAGTCAAGGTCACCCCTGGCTCAGACATCCATGAGCTCAGCCTGAGTAATGAAGAGAATCCTAACCCCAGCAAATACTCACTGAGTCCCTTCTGCACTCCAGCCACCATCATGAGTGCCTTCGTGGTGTATTCTGTTGTACCTTGATGTAAGACTCTCCAGTTACTCCCATGTTACAGAGCAGGGCAGGGCCACAGCCTAAAGTGGTGGAGCTGGGATCCCAACCCAGGCATGTAGGATGCTGAGGCTCTTTCCTCTATGTTACCAAAAGCCCCATCTCCATAGCATCAGACCCACCATGGGGCCTACTGAAACACAAACAAGGATAGGAGCCTGATCTTGGCCTGGACACAGTGGACTGCCCAAGGGCCCTGTCCAAAGTTCCAACCTGAACTGCTTAGCTACCCCTCCAGGGTCTACCACCCTGCTGAACTCCCTTCCCTGTCACCCACACTTGCACCTGTGTGTCACATGTTTTAATGCTTGAGAATACAAAACACTTCTGGCTACCAACTGGTAGATTCTTAACACAGAGCTTGACATCCTGACCCTGGGATTCAGAGTGACACTGATCCTCTCAACCTGTACGGTAGCCTGACCAAGACTGGCGAGGCCAGAGTTCTGGCCGGTATTTGCAGCTATTGGGGTTTGGGCGTCAAATCCCCTTGTGGACCTGTGTGCCACACAGATGTGACCACTCTGAACCTGTGCTAAGCTGTGATGGTGATTAGGAAACTGTGCTTTAACTCTTGAAAGAAAAGGTGTCCAGTTTCCCAGGAGGCTCACAGCATCCTGAGGTCCTAGACTCTGCTGTACTCTCCAGGATCCCTCCCTGCCTCTACAGCTCAACGGTCCTCACTGTGTTCATCACAAATCTCCAGGTGGCTTATCAACTCTGGAGCACTTGGCCCCAAGGTGTTTACAGGCTACAGTGGGGAGATGGGATTGCTAAACACTACCATAGAGACTGGGAGAGCAACAGCGTGCGAAGAGGCTGCTGGGAGAGGGTGGGAGACCTGCAAAAGGCTACTGTGGGACTCTCTCTGGTGAGTGTGACAAAGTTGGAGATTTGTGGGGTTAGGCTAATCAGAAGGAAGTTTGCTATGCTATGAACAGAGGATATGGTTGACAGCAGAAGGGCCCTTTAGGCTGTGGCAGGCTGGCTGGAGATGGGCCACTTTAAGGTCATGAAGGATGACCATCACATGTGGGGTAATGAGGGCCTGCTCCTTGGTGGAAGCTGGGATTGTGGTGAGGAAGGAGCCAATTAAAGAGGTGTAGCTTAGAGATCTAGCAGGCTCTGATGACTGCCAGGATGTGGGGGATGGAGGAGATTGGGCAAAGGTGACATAAAGGATGCAGACCTGGGGAAGGTGTGTGGGGAGGAGGGGGTCTGCAGAGCCAGGAAAGCTTCCCACAGTCCCAGGGTGGGTGCCTCCTGCCTCCCTGCATGCCCCAGAGGGCAAGATCACCTACCTTTGCAAGTAGCACAGCAGAGTTTCTACACAGCCAGAGGCTCAGAAGGGGCAGCAGTAGCCAGACTTGGTGACCAGCTCACGGAACAACAGCACAGCATCCTCAGTCCTGCAAATGCTTAATACCAAAAAGAATAAGGGCAAGCAGAGGCTCTGGTCTCACTAGCTGTCTGTTCCTAGGAGTGGGCAAGTTGGGGATGGCTGAGGTCAGAGGTCGCCCCCTCTCCCCACTTTAATGGAGAACATGAACCTAGCCAGCAGAGCAGGTGCCCACAAACATTGGTTTCTCCTGGGAGGAACCAATTCACTGTGGGTCACTCAGAGAGGCGATGTGGTCAGCAAATCTGCCCTGAGCAGTTCCAGGGAGCTGGCTGAGTAACTAACTGGCTGGCAGGCGAGCAGTCGCAGTGTGAAGGATGGAAAGTAGGCATCCTGGGAGGGTGCCACAAAGGGCAGTAAACTCATGGAAAGGGGAAGAAACCTGGTTCTTGCATTGGCTTTGCCAGGTCAGTTAAACTCTGAGCCTCAGACTCCCACTGGGAAAGGAGGGAACAAACCCCTGCTCCATCTTCTACAGGGTTACAAGGGCAGTCTTGGAAGCAACCGGCTAGATTGCCAAGAAAGCTCAGCAACTCAGTTTTCTTATATGAATGAGGGAAGGGATCAGTATTATTTCCCAGTTCCCCTTCTTCAAGTATCAGGATGAACTAAATTGGTTTCAGAATCATTCAATTTTTTTATAGGTAGGAACAATGCAAAGCTACAGGAAAACACTGTAAGCAAGTAGGAGGCAAGTGACCACGAGACAGGGAGAGGGCTCTTGGGGGCATAGCACTTTTTGCAATGGAGCGCTGAGAAGGGCTGCGTTATCATCAGGGTTGGTCTTAAGGCCACATTCTGGAAACACGGGATGCTTTCAGTGGGCATTATATTGGACTCTTCTTCCCTAGGGCTGAGGTGGGTGGGAAGTGAACCTCACCCATCTCATTCTGTGATTTTCTTTTTCTCCTTGGTGTCCTGCTCTACAGAGGAACTCGGAGGGGAGGGCTTCCTGGCAATGGGAGCTCCAGATGGCGCCAGGGTACCTGGGAAAATACCCAGCGCGCGTTCATCAAGGGGACCTGGGGGCCTCCCCAGCAAACTGCCCCTGTGGCCTCTGTCCTGCCGTCCACAGCTCGGTCTCGGTCTCTGGGGCTGCCTGCCTTGGAGCCGGGCCTGAGGGGCCCTTCGCCACCTCCGGCTCCCGCCCGGTGGGAGCCCTCCTGTCCGCCTGGCGCTTCAGTTTACGTATCGGTTTCACCCCCAAGTCCCCAGGTCCCCCGAACTTCACGGCTACCCGGGTTAGGAGGCCTAGCCGTGGCGCCCGGCCCTCGGAGGGTTGGGACCCGCTCCCGGGGTCTCCCACGGACACCCCTCCCGGGAGGGCTGCTCTGGGGCCCCGGAGGAAGCTCCGTCGCCCGCTGCGGATCCACCCAGGGCGGCGCTAGGACTGTCGCAGGCCCACGTACCGGATCGCAGCACACACCGCCCAGCCGGCCGCGGGCACCCGGGCGCGCTTCCGGGTGGGACCGCGTGACGCCGCCACGTGACCGCCTGCCCGGGAGGCGGGAGGCGCAGCCGCGCAGCGTGGGTTGGAGCCCCGTCTGCCTGGCCCTGCAGCTGCCCGCCGAGCTCGGTGTCCGGTGGTGCTGAGCCCCTTTCTCCTGGCATCAGGAGGGCGCTGGGAGGCCCCTTCTGTGCTTCCCGCCTGCCCTTCGCCCTTCCGCTGGCCTTAGCTCGGGCGATTCCTACTACCTGGAACCATCCCTGTTTTGGCCCCATTTTACAGAAGAGGAAATTGAGGGCCAGGAAGGAAGAGTTAACTCGTTGAGGGGCCAAACTGAAATGACAAGCCAGGTTTCCTGCGTCCCCCGCTGGGCGCTTTCCCACCTCTGATTTTACTTGCTGAGCCTGGGTCGGGCAGAGCAGCTGCCCTTTTGTGACTGCTTTCTCTGACCTCCTGGGGAGAAAGCAGGTCAGCAGAAAAGACACTCCGGTTGCCCCAGAGTGTCAGTGCTGGCATTTCATTGTAGGAGTTCTCAATTCATTTTGGGGATGGGTTGCGCGTTAGGGGTTTTGTCTTTCAACTGTGTTTGCAAGCCTTATTTAAATTGGATTTGTATTTGGAGCGGCTGAAAGGGAGGGGGGCTGAATGTCAACCATGGAAGGGGCTAAATCCCCGTCCAAGCTACCCTTGGGTGATTTGGTGTCACCTGGGAGTTTGAGCCCCGTTTGGCAGGGAAGGAAGTGGGATTGCTCCGGGGTTCGGCAGATTGAGCATCCCGTGGGAAAGGCCTACCGCCAAGAATCAGCCCCCCAACCACCTCCAGATTTGGTATTATCAAAAGGCATGGTTCCCCACCCCTCCCAGCCAGCCATAAGGGGAAAACCTTCAGCATGCCGCCTGTAGCCCCAGCCTTGCTTGTAGGCATCTCTCCCAAAGCACAGCTCACGTGGGTGTCTATCTGTGCTCTTTTTCCTCCTGTGTTCTTTGACCATGTTCTCTTATGACAAGCTCATCACAAGCTTGAATACTTGCTATGGGCCTTTAAAAATGATTATAGCCATCCTAGTGGGCGCAAGTGGCATCTCCTGATTTTGATTCACATTTCCTTAATGATGTTCAGGGTCTCGTAAGGTTTTTTTTTTTTTTTTGCCATTTGTCCATCTTCTTTGGAGAAATATTCAAGTCCTGTACCCACTTCTAAATTGCCTTTTTTTATTACTGGGTTGTAAGAATTCTTTGTGTTCTAGAAATCTGATTTGTCAGATACATGATTTTTAGAAGTTCCCCCTGCCTATGTGGTCTTTTTCCTTTTTTAATGATGTAATTTGTAGCACCAATGTTTAAAATTTTGATGAACTCCAATCTAATCTGGTTTTAGTTACAGATTTTTTTGTATCAACATTTTTTTCCAATTTTTGCTATGATAAAACACATAAGATTTCTCATTTTAACTATATTTAAGCATACAGTTCAATAGTATTCAACAAATTCATGTCAGGTAACCATCACCACCATCTATCCCCTTGATTCTTTTCTTTTTGTAGAACTGAAACTCTGTCCCATTAAACAATAACTGCCCATTCCCTTTCCCAAAAGACAAATGATGTGCTACTTTGTCAACCATGGCACTACTTGTTTCTATGATTTTGACTATGTAACTCACATAGTACTGATATAGTATTTGTCTTTTTATGACTGGCTTATTTCACCAAACATAATGTCCTTGAGTTTCAATCATGTTGTAGTATACATTAAAACTTCCTTCCTTTTTAAAAAAAATATTATTTTAAATTTTTTTAGATGTTTTAGACTTTTATTTTATTCATTTATGTATATGTGGTGCTGAGAATCGAACCCAGTGCCTCACACATGCAAGGCAACTACTCCACCACGGAGCCACAACCCCAGCCCTTCCTTCCTTTTTAAGTTCAAATAATATTCCATTGTATGTGTATATCACCTTTTGCTTATCTATTCATCTGCCAATGGACACCTGGGTTGCTTCCACATTTTAGCTATTATGAATAAGTTTATTGTGAATGTGGGCATGTATCTCTTTGAGACCCTGCTTTTTGGGAATATATTCAGAAATTGCTAGATCATATGATAATTCAATTTCATTTTTTGAGGTACCTCCATACTGTTTTCCACAGTGGCTGCATGATTTTATGTTCCCGACAACAGGGCATGAAGTTCAAATTTCTCCACATCCTGTTAACACTTGTCATTTTCTTTTTCCTTTTCAACAGTAGGCATCCTAATGGGTGTGAGGTGGTTCTACAGAAGTTTTTATTTCACTTGGGTGAACACCTAGGAGTGGGGTACTAGGCTGTGTGGTAAGTCCACTGGAACTTTATGTTGAACTGCTGAGCCATTTTCCAAGGTGCATGTACCATTTTATGGATTTTTTCCTCAGAAAAACTGAGAGTTTTAGTTGCTCTGTACCCTTGGTAGCCCTGGATATGGTCCTTTTTTAACTTAAACCATTCTAGGGATGTGCTGGTGTCTCATTGTGGTTTTAATTAATCATTTTCCTAATGACTAATGGCTTCTTTCCATGTGTGTACCTCTATCTCTTTTCTGGCAAAGTATTCAAATCTTTTGCTTATTTAAAAAATTTAATTCCTTTTCTTCTTATTTGACACTTTTATATATTTGGGTACAAGCCACTTTATCAGATATTTTCTTTTTTCTTTGTCCCTCTCTTTGGGCAGTCTGTGTCCTTTTTGTTTACAGTGACATAACCTTGTATCTAATATATATCTAAAGACCACATGAGGAGGAACTGGAAAAACAGCAGGAACCACCTCAGGAAGACAACAGGGAGGTTCAGGTGACTGTGGGTCTCAATTTGAAGTCTTCATTTTACAGATGACACCGAGGTTCATAGAGGCTAGTGACTTTTCTTTTGAGATGCATAGAATCAGTGGGATAGCACTGTTGTGATCTCTGGGTGCGGGTGTTTACTTGGTCTGGTGTTGTGGTCTCTGATTCTCCAAGTGATCTTTCAACCTGCTTTGCTATTTGAGTTTTCAGATTTTATTTTCAATATGTCCAGTAGAGGGCGCAGCATCTAGTACTACCTGCATACTAACTGGATTGTAGTGGAACAGAGATGGTTTTTTGATAAAAATCAGCGAAGTACCAGAAGGGGCAGGACTTAAGGAATTGGGGATGGGGGAAAGAGAAGAAAGCTCCTAATCTAAAAAGGTTATTCTGGAGTCTGCAAAAATGTCCTGCTGATCTGGAGATCACCACACACAAATTGTAACAGTTACTTGATAGCAAATCAATTGGGTGGACCTAACACCATTGACTCATTTCTGGCCTCCTAGCATCTAAGTTCTGTGCTCTTTTCTCATGAAATGTACTTGTTGTCGGGAAATAGCTGCCTAACTAAGGACTTTATTTCCTGAACCCCTAGTATGTAGATGGGCCCAGTGACTGACTTCTGGCCAATGGAATTGAGGGGAAGGGATGTGTGTCATTTCCAGGTTAGGCCCCTAACTGCCCCCTTGTGATCCTTTTCTCCTTATCTACCAACTGCATGTTGATGCCTGGAGCAACCTTGGAGGGAAGTGCACAGTTGGCAATGGGCCTGTGTCAGACCAGATCCCTAAGTGACTACGTGGGATGATAGAGCCACCGTCAACCTTCCCTCTTAACACCAATGTAACTGAATGTTATAAGCAAAAAATAAACTTTGATTATGTTAAGCCATGGACATTCCAGGGTTTATCTATTATCATAGTTAACTGTTAACTAATATAAGCAAAGACATTTAACCTGAATTATAGAATTTAATTTCTACCTAGGCTAGTTGAACAGAGCTTGTGGGGGAAGGAGGAGGGCAACACAGCATTCAGTCAAAGGTTCCCAGCATATGCTGGTTCATCAAGCAGTCAGTCTTAAGGTCAGGTCAAGGTATAATGTGGACAACAGGTGCCCCCCCTCCCCACAGAAAACCTTGAGAACAGACAGAGTTGTCACATTTTATTACTTACAAAACATTACCTCCAAATATAAACTACCTCATGGACCCAATTCCCTGCAATCACCAGGCTCATATGTACCATAACATGATCTGCTTTCTGGAAGGAAATATTAACACCTGTTAAAATCCTCCCCACGGAGACAAAGCTTTTCCTGTGAGGTGTCCTGCACTCATTTTGCCAACTTCCAGATGAATGAAACTAAGGTTTCTTTTTGCTTCTTCCAAAACTATAATTTATTGCATAATATTTGCAACTTGAAAAAGAATCCTAGAATATTTTCATGAATAATAATTAGAAGAGCAATGTTCCTGATGTGGGCTGTGGGAAGTGCCCTCTTTGCTGGGTCAGGGGACTGTGGGACTGATCCAAGAGTCAGTCACGTGGAACTTTCTCAGCTCCCTCCAGATGCTCTCAGTGCTTACATGGGCTGCTCTGGCTTATAGAAGGAAATGGTGCCAAAGCAGTTGGTTTGCTGTATTTTATTTTCTTTTTCAGAGTGGTGTTGGCATATACTACCCCTTGGACAACAGTCCATGGATATATTATTGAGTCTGGGAAAGTGAGCAGAGACTTCTGAACCTGAGTGATGGGGGAGGGAGAGCAGAGTATGTGTCGGTGCTGATCGGCTCTGTCACTTACCTCCTAGGACCTAGAAATACCAAGAACCATTCGTTACCTATGGTGGTTGTTGTTGGCGGGAATTGTCCTTAGGCTGTTCCACAGAAAAACATGGAGGGGCAGATCAGAAGAGCCACTGGTGGGCCAATGTGAATCTGGTGGGCTAAGGCTGCTAATTGGTTTCCCTAAACCAGAGCTCAAGGGGAAGGCATGCCAGGGTTCTCTGTGGGACATGCACAAGGCATTAAGAAGGCTAGCTTTGGGCAAACAGAGATGAGAAAAGGCTGGCTTTTGTCAGACAGCAGAGAGGTGACAGTGTAGTGAGAGCAGACTCTGGAACCGGAAAGACCTGGGTCCAAACCTCAGCTCGGCCACTCTTAACTTGGATGGCTGTGGACAGGTCCTTCTGTAGTCCTCTTCATCTGTCATGGGGTCAAAATACTCACCACACCACCCAGAATGGTCTGAAGATTAGATAAGATGCTGATGAGAAGGAGGCATTCAATAAAGGATGGGCAGCTTTGGAAGCAATCCTGCCACTGTTAGTGGAGCTCAGAGGGAGGGGTTCTAAACGCTCCAGTTGTTTGGACCTCATAGTAGAGTAAAATTCTGCATTTTATCATTGTCTCTGTTTGGAATACTTCTTACTATCTTCTTTACAACTCTGGAACATGCCAAGAAAAAGAGTATACGCAAATCTAAAATTGAAATTTAACAGTTGGGGATAGAGAGGCTGGCAGTGTGGGGGCTGTGGAAGAGCAGAGCAAGCCGGGAAGAGCAATCCAGTGTCCAGAGCAGCCCCGTAGTGCTGGGCTGGAGAGGAGTGTGGAGGGAACCGTGTCAGGCATGTCTCTGCCATTCCTTCCCTGGCTTTCTCAGAGCCATATCTCTATTCTTTTTGGTTGCCCTGTTGATATTTTAAAATATTCAAGTCCTTCCTTGTCCCAGTGCTTTTACCATCAGAGGGATTTGTCTGGTTTGCCTTGGCTTCTGCAGAGATTTTCAGAAATAAAGCCACTCTCAGTGGATTTCCAAGGTGAGTCTGCGGCTACATCCATTCCACGCACTGGGCCTCAGTGCATGGATGCTGGACCCAGCCCCAACCAAGCAGCCTGCGGGAAGCCCACTGAGTGCTGACCCCTGGTTCTGGGAGTGGGTGAAGGTAGAATCCATCGGGCTGTGTCCTACCTGAGAGTGCATGGCTTTGGACCTCCCTGCCTGGGGACTGCCCACATTCCTGCTGCGGAGGAGCTGGGGCTGCAGAAGGAGTCATGGTTCTGGGAGGCCCAGGCCTTAGTCTCTCATAGCTGCCCCCAGCCATCGCTCTGGTATTTTCAAGCTTTGCTCAGCCAGAGATAATACTAATATCCCACAGTTGCAAATTTTCCCCAGGGCATTAAAGAATTGGGACATTCTCTCCAAATAACAATGAGAATTTATTCTGAGCCTTTGTGATAAGAAATGAGAAAGAAAATCATTCCTAGAGGCAAAAGGAGCATAAAACCATCTCAACAAAAGGCACAATTCTCATTATGCATCATTACTCTTTCAAATAAGCATTTCCACCAGCTCATTCTTTGGTTTAAAATAAAGCAGGTATTAAGTCTCAGATGATCTCCAGTGTCCTGCTTGAGGAAGAGGAGAGTCGGGTAGCAGGGCTTTGCTCTTTTGTCTCTGACTGGCCTAGAAAATGATTCCCTTGATGTGGGCCATGATGCTGTTTGCCACAGGAAGTCTTTAGGGGTGAGTGCGACAGGGATCCCTAAATGGAGCAACCCCCACTGGTTGAGTAACTGCTTCTCCCACTCCCCAAGGCTACCAGGACAAATGCTCTGTGCTAAAATGGAATGTGATGCCAGAGTGGGTTTCTTGGTGTCCTAGGAACAATGCAAATACTTCTTCATGAGATAGTTGCAGAGTTAGAACTGCAATATTCCGAGGATAAATTTCAGTGTTTCCCTCTTCCCCTTTTATTAACTAAAAAATAAACAAAACTTAAACCTGTTGGGTGCGGCATTTAATATACAGAGAAAGTCAAAAGAAGCAGGAATTACCTATATTCTGCAAGGCTTCGTGAAGAATCAACACTTATTTACAGCAAGTGTGTTTGAATGGAGCGCTGGAAGTCCTGGCTGTATTGAGTGAGCAGAACATACCCGGAGGTGAAGGGGTGAGTCTATGACTTGGGTCCCACTGAACTTGCTGGTGAAGCACACAGGTTCTGGATCAGCAACCATTCCCCTGGGTGACCCTGGGCAAGCTAAGGACTCAGGAAAAATGGGGATGACAATAGTAACTCCATGTTGGGGCTTTATATATGCAAAGCAAACCAGTCCAGGGTCTGGGTCACCTTGTTGTCAGAGAGCGCTGGTGCTGCATCTGCACTGGCATCTAAAGAGATTCTGAGGTCTTCACAGAGTTTGGGGAAACAATCTTTTTGTCTCATTTCTTTTTGTCTTGCTCTTCCTCACTTTGGCCTGTCCATCTGTCTCTTCTTTCTCCTTCCTACCCCTAGTCTTGGCACTTCTCTCTTCTGTCCTCTCAGAGCTGCAGCTTCAGCAGGAGGTGCCTGTTCCTGCTAAGGGAAGCCACCTGGAGCTTTGCAGCAGGGGGCAGTCTAGGGGTCTGCTTTTGTCTCTCCAGATGTTTGCAAGCTGAACAATGCACTGGGCAGGTCCAGTAGGGAGTAAGTGACCTCTCTCTACTTGCTCCCTCTAGAACACCTGTGCACTATTTTCCCATGGCTAATAATAAGCATGTCAAAACCATGTCCACTACTTTCCTACATAAAATTAGCTAGTTGGCTCTCTGAGTTTCCCAAATTCTTGGTTCTTCAAGCTGAGAGTTCACTACCACCTTGCTTGTTGAATCTTCCTCCTGTCTCTCACTTTGCAGACTTGGCCCAAATCTTTACTCCTTGGGCCCCTTAGGTGGCCTCCCTGGTGCTGCCTCAGCAACCTCATCCTCACCTATTTCTAGCCTTTCACAATAGCAGAGGCTGTATGGATGTCAACACCCTAAGTCAGAATCAAGTATCTTCTCCTTTAAAAGAAGCATGGTTTATATCATTTATACTGAGAACAATCACATCCACATAAAAGAAGTCATTGAAGTTGCAACTTTTTGCAAGGACTCATGTGCCTCCTGAATCATACAGAGGTCCTCACCATGACTTTATATCACTTCACTCTGAAACTTCCCACCTACATTCTGCAGTGTTGCCATCAGACCTGTCTCCAGCTCACCTGGTCTCCTCCCATATAGCTAGCTCCAAGCTTTGTTCTATGCTGAAATAAGCTGCTCTGGGATAGGATGCACTTGGTCATCATTAGTGACTAGATTAGTTGGGATTGTGCCTAGCCCGTGCCATGGAGAGGCATATCTATGTGGCAAGAGGCAGAAAGGCTATGTTCGGTGGTGTTTTACAGTGTAAGCTCTGATTCACACCTTCTCAGTGGTTTTTGGTCAACCAAACAGCTAAGGGCTCACCCTCTCAGGCCCTGCATGTTCTCAGTTTGGAGGCAGGTCTAATTTGCTTTGCTCAGCCAGGGTGTGTGTGATGTCTCCTTATGCTTTCTCTTTGCACTACAACTCTCTTCCTCCTGGCAACATGAAGGATGATGATTGCTTTTTGTGGTGCCTGATACTCTGCTCTCTACTCAATGAATATTGTTACCTGACTCCTGTTCCAAGCCTGGGGGAATCTGGATTCACAGAGGAATAGAGAGAACCTTCTTACAAAATCTGGAGTATGATTGTAATTCTACTTTTGAAGCACCCGCTTCCCAGAGGAATAGCCAGTGATGGATGCCACTGTCAGAAACCCAGATGCACATACTCATCCATCAGCCAGGAAATTACATAAACAGCTCACCCAGCAGGCCAGAGCCGACTCACCCATGTGCTCTCCTATGGGAAGAGAGGTATCAGGAAACCCAGGGCAGCAGCAGGAAACAGACAAAAGAGAAGGGGTTAGAAGAGGATTGGGTTCTTGAAGGTCCTCCCAGTTTTTTCCTTCCTCATCTTCTGCTGAGGGCAGCAGCAACAGGCTAAGCTTTGGGTTTGTAATTATGCTGCTGTGTGACCAGACTCATAGGGAGTTGTTTGGAAACATTTGTCCTGGGATGTGCTGTCAGCCTGCTTTCATGGTGCACGTAAATAGAAACACAGCTCTAGACACATACCTTTGTTCTTAGATGGGTACAGATGACATCTACATTTTCCTTAGGGATGGATGCGACCTACCTAGCCTAAGCTCATACTATGACCTTTAGTCTCTTTGGAGAGAAAACTCTATGTTGATTCCAGCAGGATGGGGCAGCAGAGGCATCTTGCTAAGAAGATGTCTTGAAAAATAAGGATATTAGGGTGGAAGGGAGAAAGCAGTCCAGCAGGCCCACTGGCAGCTCCTGAGTGGAGGGTGGTTTATCGGTAGCGGCAGGCCAAAGCGTTGACGTTCTTGACCACATAAAAGCCCATGGTGACAGGAGGGATGACCAATGTCCGGCCGGCCCTCAGGGGGCGGGGTTTCAATTCTGGGAGGGTCCCGTCGTCCACCATCACTAAGGGCTGGCCATTCAGCTGCACTGATCTGCAGTGGGGAAAACAGCACGGGCCTCATTAGTGCCTTATCAAGGAGACTTCTCAACAAAGCCAGGCAGCCCCAGCTTGCCTGTCAGTCTGTCTGGTGTTGCTCTGCCAGCACTTAAATGACGCTGGCTTTGCTTTACCATAGTGACTCATCAAACATCCTGTCAGCCTCTGAGATAAGTAACTATCATCATCGCCACTTACTTCCAGCAGCAAGTGACCTGTCCATGGTCATACAGCATGTAGGTCCAGGAGCCAAGATTTGAACCTAGGGAATCTAACTCCAGAGATGTATCATTAAGACCAGCAAAAAGTCTCTGATACAGAAGCTGGAAATGTGGAAATGTTTCATACCTGTCTGTCTTAAAATCATAATTACAGCTCAAAATAATAATGTTAAATGTCAAAACTAATGTTATTGAATTTTTTACACCTTTATTTTATTTATTTTTATGTGGTGCTGAGGATCGAACCCAGTGCCTCATACATGCTGGGCAAGTGCTCTACCACTGAGCCACAACCCCAGGCCTCATATGGTTATTCTTAAAGGGGACAGAGATATATCTAGCAAGTTTACTTTTTCTAATCTGAGTTTTATATTTAATATTTAGCAGGTGTTTTCATTTTAGCACCACAATAAAGTAGGTGATAAAGTAGGCCTCTGTGGTCACAATTCACCTCTCCTGCTTGCTTTTGTTCAAGTCAGAGAAAGGAGACCACATCCATAGCAAATTTGGGGAGAAAAGAAACAGTTCATCTTAGGCTGGATGGGAGGGGAAATACCACCTGTCATTGGCCTATGGTGCAGAATCCAGACAATTTCCCAGAAATTCCTGACAGTCATGTACCCAGGTAGAATCGCAGTTTTAGGGATTAGTAGAAAAGGCCAAACTCAGGCGAGCAGCTGGAAATAAGGTTGTGAGTCACTCTCAGAAAATGGACATTGCATAGTGATGTCTGTCTCTGAGCCTTGCTGAGCCTCCAAGGTGGTAACACTATAGTGATATGATCTGAGCTGTAAAGAGAATAAATTATAGATTGATATAAAGGCCTTTGTTTGGTGTTCCTTCTGTGCTATGAATGATGGACAGGTTTAGAGAGAGATAATCAGCCCCATGCCCAAGACAGCGGTGAATTCCCAGAGATAAGTATGTTATAAATTGCTCCCAATGGAGAGCTAGGCAGAGAAGAGCTCCAGGCCTGGTCCCACCTAGAAAACTTTGGACTGGGTCCAGACCTGTCAGGCCAGAGGGAGCAGCCCCCTCCTCTTGTTGGAATGATGAGGGATGAATGAATGAGCAGGAGATTCCTGGTGTGGGAATCTACACAGACAGTGTGGTGTGGGAGAATTGAGATCTGAAGGTCAGCATTGGCATCATCAAATATGAAGGAGGCTAAACCCTCCAAATGCAAGGAAGCTTTTGCTCCTTCTTTGTCACTGGAGTGAGAGGCAGGGTGAAGGATACACTTGCAAAAAAGCCCAGTCAGATTGTGTCTTCATAGTGTGTTTCAGGTGATGTGAATAGCCAACAGTCAGTCAAATGCAATTTCAATAGTGCTGATTACCCTTTCCTAAACACTTTCAAATTTGTATCTTCTCTGCTTGCAAAACTTCAGTGGTCTCTCACATATGGAATTAGGTGCAAGGAATTAGGTAATACCCTTTTAGATCCAGAGGATCCCAGAACACTGACATCTTTGGGTTCTGGGAAGTGCAAAACTGTGTGATGAGCAAGTCTTTAAAAATCTAATAATTAATAACAAGTAGTTATTCTGGAACAGACCCCGTTCTGATTTCTTCACTGGGTGGTTAAAAAGACCCTGAGTATGGGTGCCTGGGGAGCACTTCAAGACCCTGGACTGAAATCTCTAATTCCAGGAGCCAGGTCACTAACTTGCTAGATGGTTTTGGCAAATCCCTTAACCTCACTGCCCTGCAGCTGTTGTATCTGTAAGAATGTTTCATAGGCTATAGTGAAAATGAAATGAAATAAAAAATATGGAAGTCCTTTGCAAGCATAAGGGGCTAGGTAAGTGAGAGATGTGTTTTTGTTGTTATGCTTTTCCTTGTTACTGTAGACAGGTACACTTTTTGGTCCTTATCATACTTGACTGTTCCGTGGAACTGACACTTTTCATGGCTTCCTTCGGAAAATCCTCTCTCCCCTTGGTTCCTATGATCTCTCTACATTTTCCTCCTTCATTTCTGGGAGTTGTTCCCCACTACCTGCCTCGTAGATGTGGGGGTTTCCAGGGCTTTGTTCTTGGACTTTGTTCTCACACTGTGTACTCCTCCCTGGGTGCAGTGGCTCTGGCTACTATCCACGTGTTGACAGCCATATTCTAGCCTACATTCTCCTTCCAGACTCAGATATTGCGACTTGGCAGTCCCCTGGGAACTTCAAAGTCATGTGGTCCAAATTAAAAATTTTCTCCTTAAGCCTCGTCTTTATTTCTGCTTTTATAAACATCTTTGTGATGGTGCCACCATTTATCCAATCACCCAAGTCAGAAAGTTGATTTCGTAAGTCCAATCAATTCTGTTAATGTTTTTCAAGCTTGCTGTTTTCTCCATTCACTGCAATGATGGTAGTTCAGAACATGCCTCCTTGTCTATCCCTGTGCCATCTTGCTGACAGAGCAATCTGTTGTTGTCACTGCACTGCCTCAAACTCCCACTCAACTGCCCATTCCTTCTGCTTCACTATGGATGATGAAGCTGGCTCCACCTCTTCAATCTCAGATCCTGCCAGTCCCCCATGCTCCAACCTAACTATGGGCCACAGACCTCAGCAGTGGGCAGGGATGAACTGGCAGTTATCACAAGGATTTCTTCTTTTTCTTTTGTACTAGGAGTTGAATACAGGGGTGCTTTACCACTGAGTTACATCCCAGCTCTTTTTCACTTTTTATTTTGAGATAGGGTCTTCCTAAGTTGCTGAGGAGCTCACTAAATTGCTGAGGCTGGCCTTAAAGTTTTGATTCCCCTGCTTCAGCCTCCAGAGTGCGTATGATTATAACAATGAAATTGTAAGGATTTCCATATGAAAAGATTAGAATGGAAGAAAGTCTTTCACATAAATAATTATTTCTCAAATGAAAATGTTAAGTAGCTATAAACTGTAGGATTTAAAATATACACATTCATTTAAAAGTGCAGTAAATATTTTTCTAGCATGTCAGTTGACACTGGGATTAACAAGACACGAGTTCTTTTAAAACTATTATGAAATTACTAATAGATATTTTGGGTGGGGGAGGAAAAAGTATAACATACATTTGTTAAAAAAGATTTTACTGTGCAGTGGCATACATTTATAATCCCAGCAACTCAGGAGGCTGAGATAGGAGGACTGTAAGTTTAAGCCAGCCTTAGCAACTCAGTGAAACCTTTCTCAAAATAAAAAATAAAAAGGGTGGGATGAGGCAAGTAGTAGAGCACCCCTGAGTTCAATTCCCAGTACTGCTATAATAACATAAATATTTTAAAAGGACAATTACTGTGAAGTGGGAAGGCCATGACACTGACTGACATTCAAAGGAACCCTCATACTAGGTGAGGCTGGGCACCCTTACACCAGCATGACCAAAAGGAGTGACTTGCAGTTTGGCTTCTGGGCCCTTGGGGTTGGTGCTCCTTCTACTGAGAAGGCAGTCAGTCCTCCTCTGTCAGAGGGTTTGCAGAGTCTGCCCAGGTGTTTCCTCCTCTGGACAACCTTCTCTGACCCCTGGCTTGGGTCAGGAGCCCCACATCTGGGCTGTCTTGGTGCCCAACACTTACTTATACCCAGGGCCCTTCTCTCACTGCTTTGTAATGATTTGCTTGCTCTACCCCCCACTGGGCTGTGACTCCTCAGTACAGAGAAGGGACTAAATATTTTCTGAATTAAGTGAATGAACTTTTGAATCTTTTTGCATTATTTCTGGTCTTCCTGGGTTAATTTCTCCAGTTCTGAAGAGGCTTCCAGGAGATTCGCTGAGTGTTTTTACAGATTTCATTAGTGTACCAATTACTCTTGCTTTCAGTGGAGGCGTTAGATAAAATCTGAATTATCACTGATTCTCATAATCACTCACTAGATACCTATCCCAATCTGACTCAAGGCCATTGATCATTGTTAGGGTTTTTCATCCTTAAAAAGATCTATATGATCATCTCTTAGCTAAACAATGTGAGTTAATTTTATGAGTAAGGTTTTGTGAGACCTTGAGTCCTCATATGTCCTTATCTACAGACACCTTTATTTTAAAAATAGACAATGTGCTTTATGGTCACCATTCTATTCTCCCTGCTTATAGTTTTCTTTCAATATTTATCTGCTTACCCAGTGAAATTGTATCATGCTAAACATATCAAGAATTCTTTATATACATTGACAGTTTGCAAGTTTGCAAACAATCACATTAGTGGTAAAAAAAATCACTGATTATGGAACACTATTTATGGGAAAGGCACTGTATGTTATGACTCTGTCTCATTGAGTCCAGGTGTTAGCATGCCTATATTACAGATGAGCAAATCAAAGTTTAGAGGTGTCTAGAACTCTTCTGAGTTACGCAGTCAGGAGGTGGTAGGGCTGAGAACTGCACTGATGCCCTCAATTGCAATCCTATCTGGTCTCCATTGCCACATGTAATTGCTGAGTCCTCTGAGATTTGTAGGGCAATACTACTATTTTTGTAACTTCACTATTGAGACCAGATCAGAAAGGTTAAGTGGCCTAGGAAAGGTCATATAGCTAATAAGTGATTAAGCTAGGTTTCAGTTTTGGCCTCCTATCCACCGCCTGCTACTAGTTCAGGTTGTTTCTCCAGTTCCAGGTGGTGTTCACCAGGATCATGTTTCTTTCTTTGAAAACATTTCTTATCACATTTTCAGCATATGCCTGAATCTTCTTATTGGCGCATGACTTTTCAAACCAAAGACTAAACGATCCAGTCTAAGTTGAACGATTTCTCTTAATTCCCAAGCTTGCCTGAGCTGCTGAGGGCACTTAAATTATCCAAATATTAGGACAACTGCATTTTATCACCATCTGTTTTTACAAAGTTTGAGTTACTTTCCAATTTCTAAACTTGTTTTCTTAATTTTGCATGCTATTTGAAAGGGGATTCCATGTGTCTATCTGGAGTCAAGACCTCTGCTCTCCAGGTCTCCATGGGAGCCTCATGGCGGGGCCATTCTCCCTCCACCCCACCCCTAACCTGTCAACGATCTCTGGTTTTCATGTCTTATCATGGTTCTCAATAACCAGGAGCATTTAAGCAAGGGTTCAACTGTTCTGAGGTCTCAGGGGTTCAAGTCTAATGAGCAGGTCCTTTTTTAATCCTGAAGATAATTTGCTGAACTCTGGTCTGGCCCAGGGTGAATTCTGTAAGGAAGTATGTGTTTTATGGGGACCTGATGTCTGGTACATGCTGGCAGATTTGGAGGCCTTGAGTGGGAGATAAAGAAAACTAGTTCTACCTCAGCCATGTTGAATTTGCTTTCTCTGAGCCTAGGTTTCTCCATCTGTAAGAGGAGAGGTGACACCAGATGAATCCTAAGATCCTTTCTTGCTTGATTGTTTTTCAGTCAGGGGGGTCATCTAATAGGTAGGTTATAACAGAGTTTAATGCCAATGATCCTGAACAAACAAATCTGATCATGATATTCACCTGTTTAAATGTTCAGTGGCTGTGGGCTGCTCTTAGAACATTGTCCAAAGTGTCTCTGAGCAGGACCTTTTGTCTACTTCTGGCTGCCCCTAGTTCTTCTAGCTCTCACCCACTCCAGCTCCCTAACACCCATTCTGTAGCTCCTCCAGTCAGAGTCTCTAGTCCCGGGGTTTTGTCAGAGTTGTTCCTGTTGCCTGGAGCCTTCTCCATAATCCGCCCTTGTGCCCCAGCTTCCTTTTCCTGACTGTCTCTTACTTGTCATTCAGGTCAGGACTAAGTGCTTCTCTAAAGTCTTCTCATATTACCTAGTACTTCTTGGGCCTCAGCACCCATTACTATTATTGTGACTGCGTGTCAGACTCTCCCCTAGAGAAGAGAGCAAATGACTGTCTTCCCTTCAATCTTCTTTCCACCCACTCACACAGTGGGATGCCAATACAAGACAAAGTTGAAAAAAATAGGTGAGTAGAAGAACTACAACCTGGAAAGAAAAGAACTGACCAGAAGGCCAGAAACTGAATTTTAGTTCAGACTCCAGACAGAACTGTGTTGGTCTAGAGTTGTTACCAGCCACTTCTGGGTTGTTACATGATGAGGAGGAGGGCGGGAAAGACGGAGGAAGGGGAAGAAGTGACAGGATCAAGAAGAAAATGAATATCTGTGTGAGGAGAGGACTGGGGGTTGCAGCCCTCCCAGTTCCAGTTCCAGTTCCAGCGCCCTTTCCTGTGAGCCACTAGAGGTCACTCTTGTTCTACTCAACGGCGGCTGGCGAGCGAGTCTTCACGGCGGCTCCCAGGGAGCTGGAAGGCGTCCGTCTGTCCTTGCAGCGCTCGCCGCGTCCCGCGGTCCCGGCGTGTGCCTGCGCTTGGCCTCTCGGAGGAGCAAATCATAGTATCCATCAAATCCCAACCAAAACTTCATTGCGGACCACTTGGCAGGGGCCCTGCCTGGAATGGGGCCTAAAACTAAGGAAGCCTGGGAAGCAGCTGCAATTCCTGCCGGGGTGCCGGCTTCCCGGCCGGGGTGCCGGCTTCCCGGCCGGGGTGCCTAGAGGGGGGTCCCGGCGCAGGTGCGGGGTCGGCGTCCGCGCGACTCCGCGCCAGGCTCTCCCGGGCCGCGGTCGGCCGCACCTGTTTGTGCTTTGCAGGCCCGCGAGGCCTCCAGGCCCCTCGCTGAGTTAGGAAGCTGGTATGTGCAGCTGCCCTGCCCTCCTCCGGGTCAGGGGCAGGTTAGAGCCCCGAGGGGCTCAGCCAGGTCTCAGGACCCGGCTCGGCTCTGGGAGAGGCTGCGCATCTGGGGCAGCTTAGGGAGGAAGTTCATTTGAAACTGCCATGCGCCATTGCTACCATGCTGAGGAGGGCTGTTGAAGACTCCGGTCTGGTCACACAGGCCCGGCAGAGGCTCATGATCCTCTCTGGGGTGCTCCCACTCCTCCAGAGTCATGGGGAGAATTACCTCCTTTGAAGTACGTCCTACGCACTTTTTGCTCTTCTAGGAGTCTGGAACAATCTACTAAAAAGCCGGTTCTTCCCTCCAGGGCCATCAGATGTAACCTCCTCCACCGGGCCTACCTGGTAGCCCAGCTGGAAGAGAGAGGGAGCACATTATCTGCACCTACAGGTCTCCCTCAGCCTTATTTTATCTGTGTGCTTGAGTCATTTTGTCTGCCAGACTGACTTGTTTTCTTAATTTTCAATAGTACTTGGCTCAGTGCCTTCTTGCCTACCACAGTAGTTCAATTAACACTTGAGTTCACTCTAGGGAACCTGGCTGGCTAGACATTCCAATCCCCGGTTAAGGAGGGGGGCACTGTAAGAGGGAGGAAAAACAGCTTCATGTTCCCCTGTCCCCTCCAGTGGCCCCCACCCTATGTGAAGTTCCTGGCCACTGAGACATTTTGAGCTGATGGGATCAAATGCCTTGCATCCCACTTTCTGAGTGGTATACCAAAACAGTGAAGGGTTTTGATCTAGCTTCTGTATCACTGACCAGAGAAAACACCAGGACTTCTTTGTTCAAGCAGACCTGGGGGGTTTATAGGCAAGTTGTAAGGGATATAGGCTTTTCTTGTATGTATTTAGGTTGGGGGGGGGGGTCATGGTTTGATCTGTGTTCTACCCCAGTCTGTGTAATGATGGTCCAAGACATAATGGGATTCCACCATGTGCTTCTAATGGCTTAAAATAACTTAGCACACTTGGCAGACAAGATGAGAGCCTAGTTAAGGAACCTGGATTTATACTGATATTGTTAACTTCCAACAGATGAGGGAATCATCTGGGGGCAGTTTGGGAAGAAATCTGATTCAGCAACCATCTCAAAGCTCCATGTCATAGGCATATCATGCTCAAACCACAGTACATAATCGGAACCAGCTATAAAAACCATGGAGACTTTAGTGTGTGGTTAACTCTGTCCCCTTCGCATTGTAAAGAACTGGTGCCATGATCACCGACGTTCACAAGCAGTGTTTCAGGGGCATTACTCATATCCCACTGTTCATTGTGTTGTACAAGCTCAATTATAACAGACTTACTACTTGCCCTCTAAGATAGAAAACACTGAAACATAGACGCATGGCCAAACACACCATAATAAGCACATTACACAAAAAGCAGGGAGAGAAGGAAAATCAAATTTAGCCTAGATTTCAAGGCCTTCTGTAGTCTGGCCCCAGTGTATCTTTGTGGCCCTTTTTCTCACCCCACAAAGCATCCTATATTCCAGTTATATGAGATGATTTTCCACCTCCAAGACAAAATGAGCCTTGAACTTTTGTACTTCCAAACCTGGAGTAAGCTTATTCTACTGCCTCATTGACTTTCCCTACGGCTTTTCCTAGAAGCTTGGTACATCCTTCCAGCTCCATCAAGTCCCTCAGCCCTGAGAACTTTCCGTAGTCCCAAGACAGAACTTGTCTCTCCCTCCCTTGTGCCCACTCCCCTGTACTTAGTAAAGGTCCATGTGCCTTCTGGGGGAGGGCCCTGGGTCCCCCAGCCTTACTTGGGGGGAGCAGCATTCCTTTTACAGTTGGTCTACAGGCAGTGCAGACAGGAGGGAAGATTTGTGTACATTGTACAAATAGGTTTTCCACATGAAAGTGTAAGGGGTAGTCCATAAGCCACATTCTAAACTAATTCCATTACTCTATGGCCATGGCTCCCAGTACACCTATTCCAATCAGTTAAAGGAGATAAATATCTTGGTGTTATTGGCTTTTGATAAAGTGTTCCCTAAACGTCAGATGCCTTGGTGTACCTTCCAAAGTAAAAACTAAGATGTCTCAGGTGGCACAGGCTCTGTTCCAGGGTTCATAGCTATCAAAGATCAAAGTGTGTGGTGACTTTGGACCATTCTTGCAAAGATTAGCAGGAAGGGGTGGTCTGCAAAGTGACTGCTGATGTTTGGCAGTTTTGTGCTCCAGGCCCCCTGTCTGGAATGAGCCACATCCTGCCCTGGCAGCCAACGAAACATTGGTTCAGGGCCCAGACCTTGCTATAGGGATGAACTGCATCAGAACTCTGTAGTTCCTTGAGGCTTGCATTTGTTCACCACCAAACCACAGCTTCTGGAAGGTGTAGAGAAAGAGGACAAGGGCCACTTCTCAGTCCTCAAGAACTGCCTATATTTTCTGCTTCCCTACCTCTCAGTTTAGAATCAACTGTACAGAAACATGTTAGCTGTGCCCTAAAGATCATTTCCATGTTCATCTGGGTCATCTGGGACAGAATAGAAAGCCTGCTTCTAAAGAGGGTCCCCAAGTGAGTGGGGGTTGAGGATGAGAGACCACAATCCTGATGGACAGCTATGCAGAGAGTTTCCAGCTGGTGGAATGAGCTAGAAGAAAATATATTCTGGAGCTCAGAACAAATGGAAAACTCAGGAAAAAAAAAAAAGTGAAAACTCTGAATTCCTAAACATCTTGGTTTAAGATGTCAAGTCTCTGTAAAATATAAAAGCTTTTTATAATCCTCTAATCTGCACAGTGATCTGCACATTACTAATCTGAAAGTTAAAACAAAACAAACAATAAAACCTCTGGGAAGCCAGCACTCATCCTTTCACTCAGTCACAGAAAACTCTAGGGGCTCATGGCATGTTCACACCTTTGGCAAAATGGCTTGGTGCCTGAATGAAGAACAAAATCTGAGGGAAATCAAAGATGCAAATCATTTAGGACCTTGTTCCAGCAGTTTATAGAGGGACAGTGGTTCTTGGCCTTGGCCACATATTTGAATCACCTAGGGAGCTTTAAGAAACATTGGTGCCTGGGTCCCAGCCCAGAGATTCTGGTTTAATTGGTCTGGGGTGCAGCGTGGGCATTGGGGTTTTAAAGCCCCCAGGTGATCCAAAGTGCAGCCAAGGTTGAGCAGCATTGGTGGAATAAGGGGTGGGAATATATTTGCAGCTGGGGGTGGAAGGGAATCAAATAACTTTCTAATCGTTACCTTCTGAATTTATTTTGAAGAAAAAGTGCTTTCTTACTCTTTTGGAGTACCATGTTAGGAGGCTGCATTTTTTAACCCAGAAGAAAGACGTGAATTTTTCAAGGCAAGATGGTTTTTTTTGGTTGGATAGACTGAAGTGAGCAATTTCACTGTTATAGTAGAACTGCTTCATTTAATGCCCCCACCCCGACTAGTGGGATGAATTTGCTCCTCAACAGGTATCAGGGAAGTATTTGGGCAGCACTTCACAGGATGAGTTAAGAACCCAATCAGATGGAACATGAGCACTGATAACAACTCTGAGTTTCTTTAACACTGAAAATAAAAACTTTTCTTTTTGGACAGGAAAGTTCTATAAAATCCTCTTAGATTTCTACCAAATCCTGGGCTAGGTCGGGGAGTGTATAGACAGTGGGTTCAAGCTTTCTTTAGGCAGAGAAGACTCCATCCCTTGGCACTCTCGCTGTATGTTTTAGGTATGTATATAATTATTTACTTAGATAACATCATGTGCACTGTTATAACCACTGTCTCTTTGTGAGCACAAAACACCCCCAAATTATCACAAGAGTTAAAAGGATCTGAACTCCTCTAAGTTCCAGTGAGTAAGCTTGCATTATCTGAAGATTTTTAAGGATCATTTCTTGACGTATTCACCTCTCTTTTTTCCTACAGTCTGCCTCAGAACCGTAAGTATAAGCATTTTTAGAAATATATATGCTCACATATATTTATATTCCTGCTTTTTATGGTGCCTATTTCAGGCTCTCTGAACTGGAACACGAACTTGAATGTTAGTGTTTAGAGTAAGTACCACTTTCCTGTTCCCTCACAGCCAGCTCGTAAATCTCCCGATCTTTTCTTGCCATTCAGTGCTGCCCCGTCTCTGAGTCTCTGAGGCTTGTCTTTCTTCCAGAGGGCTCGGAATGACCTTTCAAAAGGGCTGCAGCTGACATGGTTGCATCTGCCCCAGCAGGACTTTTTTCTCTCAAGGTAAAAGGAGTCGTTAATCTAAGCCTGGCTTTCTACAGAGGATTCTCTTATTTTTCCCAATATTTTAAAACCGAAGCCCTGTGTGGGTTAACAGGTTTCTTCACACACCCTCAGCTTGAACATCACTACTATTGAACTATTGAGGTTCCTTACTTCTAAGCCATACATCAAATTCCAAATGGATAAAAGAAACAGATATAAAAAGTGAAACAAAAAGAAACTAAAAAAAGGAAAGAGATGCATATTTATCTGATTTCAGGAATATAAATGCATTCAAATACAAGTGGAATGGAAGAAACCACAAAACAAAAGATAAAATAGATTTACCATAAAAAAAGAACTTTTTTTTTCTTTTCAGTTCTGGGAATTGAACCCAGGGCCTGTACATGTTAGGCAAGTGCTCTAATGCTGAGCTACATCCCTGGCTCAGGGGAACCCTTTTTATGTCAAGATAATACCTACAAATAAAATACTGGAAAAAACAGTTAATAAAATCCTGGCAAAAACAGTTAAACACAAATAATAGATGTCAAAGAGGACAATCACCTGATAATAGTCAAAGTTACATATCATTAATAAAACAGACTAACACTCCCATAGAAAAACAAGCAAAGGACATAGGAAATTCATAAAAGCAACACAATACTAATGGACATGAAAAAACTTTCAACCTCACAAATACTCAAAGAATATAAATTAAGAACAAACATTCTTCATTATGAAGTTAGCAGAGATGTTAAAATGTTTCTCTACTGTGTTGGTGAGGTAAATTACACTAAAATGTTCACAATTCCTTCTCCTTCTCTGAGCTTTTCAACCTAGCCTGGCTGAGGTGAAACAATTGAAACCTTAATCCTGTGAGATAAGATCCTATAATGTAATGGATTCCGGGGCAATCAGGAATCCAAGGCGAGTAGGCTGGAAACTAGACCATTTGAGGAATGGTCGAAGAATCTGAGAGTGGTTAGCGTGGAGACTAGAATTCTAGGAGGAGACACATTGAAAACTTGTTACAAAGAAGAGAGAGATTTATTCTGCTTAATTTTTCTAAAGGAGGGGTAGAAATGGCAAGAAAATACCCTTTGGCTTTATATAAGGAGGACCTTCCCTACAGTCAGAGCTGTCTAGTCCTGAAGTGGGCCAGCTCAGAAACATCAAACAGAAGCTGAAAGGCTTTCTGGCAGTGACATTGTAGAAGAAACTTCTTGACCTGTAGGCATCCTTTGAAATTTTTCCTCTAGAAAGCCATCTTCTTACAACTAGAGAACTTTAATAGAGAGGTTTATTTTAAAAACAAACTCATTTGAATGATCCCAGACAAGTGAAGATTATGGAAACCTGCAGGGAGGACATCTGGTTGACCACAGTTCACATAATCCATATACCCACCACTAGCAGTATAGAACTCAGGCACGTAGCTCTCTTGGATCTGCAGAAATCAATGGACTAACAGCCCAGCTCCTTTTGCCAGGTCTGTACATGTCCAAAAATGAAAGATGGTGCTTCCTCTTACTAGTGAGAGATTGTGGTGGGTCAGGATGTGACCAGTTTAGCTATCAGGACTTTTCACAATAGCCAAGTTTTGAATCCAGAGATGAAATATCACAATATAGTCTGTTCCAACAGGGACACAAAGATATTTTTAGTCTTAGCACCTGGGAATTACTTGAGTATTTTCAGAACCATTCTGTTTGGCTAATATCATATGACACCTCTCTAACAGCATGTAGTGAGATGCCAATGTTTTTCTTTGATATAGAATTTAATGAGGGTGAAATCAAAGCAAAAGTTACATCTCAGAGAGATGGAAAAAATGAGCAGTATGTGGAAAAAGAAGAAAATGTTCATTTCTTCACAGAATAGGCTCTGGGTTCATAGAGACCTTGAGAATCTTTCAGCTAACCTCATGGTGGCTGAAGAAGAGGCTCAAGCAGATAGCAAGTTTAAGCCTTAATATGGAACATATTAGTCCTGAAGCAGAAATTCTGTACTTCTGTTATGGCACCACCCACAAGCTGCTTCCAGTTAGGTGTTTGTTTCTAATAATAGGAATAAGATCTTTGAAGGTAGGACCTCAGAGTCTACTCTCCCAGCCTCACCCCTCAATACCACATATTAAATAGCTCTTGCAGATCAGATTATGGTGTGGTCTAGTATTAGGAAGATCAAGGGACATACTGATCTACAGCATTCACTTTGAACTTGACATTCAGACTTTTCTCCCAATTTGTCTACCTGTAATTCCTGAGCACTTAAGAGTTGTAAGACCACCGTTCTTTTACAATTGTAGTCAGAGTAACTGTCACTGCAAGTTAGATTGCTGAAAAAACTCTGTCTAGCATAAGGTAGGATCTCAATAAAAACTGATAAATGGATGAAGATGTATACTTTCTAGTTTCCCTGAAAAGCCTCCCCTATTGGTGTTAGAAATATACCTCTGAGAGTGGGTTCCATTAGGTGCAGGGGAGCTGGCAGTACCTGTGTGTATGAGGTGGGAATATAATACACTGAGATGGATTTTTATGGAACTCATATTAAACTGCTTTATAGTGAGTCCTGGTATTTAATAATCCCTTTGTCTAAGAGAATAGAAGAAACAGAAAGGACTTCCCAGTTTTGTGAGGAAAAAAGTTTGCTTTTATTAGAATTCCATGACTGGGAGATAGTTTTAGAAGCAGCTCAGAGAACTTCTAAGAAAGGTCAGAATTCTACTAGGACAGGGGAAGAAAAATTAATGGAACTAGAATGAATTAGCCTGGAGGAGAGAACTGCTAGGCAACCTCATACTCTTCCAGTGCATTCATTCTATAAAGAGCTTACATGAGATGGAGCCAGACAGCATGGTGACAGAGTTCAGTTATCCATACTGTCTGTCTGTCCTCTGTAATTATTTCTGTTACTGGACTGCTGGCAGAGCACACTGCTGAAGAAAGTGCTCTGATTAGAAGTGAGGAGAACTGGATGCTAAGTACTTTCTAGGTTTATGACTTACTTATTGTCTGATGCTTGAATATGTCACTTAATGATCAAAGACTGAGTTTCTTTAAGTGGAAGGGAGGCAAGACTTATTCTCCATGATTCACAGTGTTGTTCAGAAGGTTCAATGAGATACTGGCTGTTAAAGCTAGTATCCATAAAGTCACAGCCATAGGGATAGTGGGTCCCTGTGGTATTATATGATGAAGTGCTCAAATAGATTGAAATTATGGCCACTCCTTCCTAGAGGTCTCTACACACGGAGCATCCTCTGGTCCAGATGGCTTGTCACAGATTGTCTGAGGACAGGGGAATGAACCAGATTACCTCAAAATGTCATTCCACTTCAGAATACTTAGTACCTGCTAAGGTCAGTGCGTCAGAACAGCCAGTGTGATGAATGTTGTCTCCTTTTTTCTCCTATTTTTTTTTTTTATTATTCTGCCCTGCCAAATGGGGTTGAGCAGGACACACAGGGATCTGAACTACCACCTATTCTGGGTTTCACTTTTTCCTGGAAAAGTGAGCCCTCTTATTTTCGGATATAAGTTGGCTTTGTTTCTTTCTTTTTTTTTTTTTTTTGTATAGCTTCATATTGCTTTTGTTGTTGAAAGACATAGGGGATATTTATGTCTTAGGAAGAATGGATTCCCTAGAGGATAATGTTGCTTGATTTGTGATCACATTAGGCCATGAGCAGACTTTCTCTTTTTGTACATGGCAGAGCTGCCCAAAAGGTATTCCTCTCCCCTGACTTATCTAGAATAGAACCATTGTCCTGGTGCAAACAGGGCCATCTTCTAGAAAGGTGAAAAACCAGGGAACATGGTCAGGGTAGAACTCTAAGCTGGGGATTTTCTGAAAAAATAATTAGCCAGATATTAGCACAATTTGCTCTTGCAGCACAACCTCTTTGTTTGGTCCTTTAGTGGCTTGAGGAAGCTCCTTTGCTGGTGACCACAGAGACCACTCCTTTGGGAGTGGGTGTAGCGGGGAATAGAAAAGAACATTATAGGATTCTAGAGCTAGAAGGGAGTGGCACTCCTACCCTGCCTCCCACCCAGTAAAGAATCAGAGCACTGCTGGGGATGCTGCCCTCCTTCCAACCTTCTGAAAGCCAATCCTGCCCCTGGTTGGACTAGGTGAGCCTTTGGAAAATGTGCTCTTTTTTTTTTTGTGTGTGGTGCTGGGGATTGAACCCAGGGCCTTGTGCTTGTGAGGCAGGCACTTTACCAACTGAGCTATATCCCCAGCCCAATGAGCTTGTTTTTAGGTGAAATCTCTCTTTTAAATTGAACTCCTTATTTTTATACCATTTTGTAGTATTCCAGGCCAAATCTTTTTACTTTTGCTTGGTAGCCCCATGAGTATCTGAAAAAAGTCCTTACAAGTCACCTTACTTTTCTTCTCTGAACTGAATATCCCCATTTCCTTCAGCCATTCCTTGACAAATACGTATTTGTCACTGCATTCTAGAATAAGAGAGGTGATACATTACTAGTTTGTAGGATACTAGTTTGTAGGAGAGGAACAGACTTTGAGAGGTGAATTTTGTACTCAAAGTTTCACAGTGAATAAGTGGTAGAATGAGTCTGGAATCCAGTTCTCTTTACTTTTGATCCCAAACACTCAAATACAGCATATATAAAATCATATGTGTATATCTGTATTGATGTTTATAGGTGTATGTGTATGCATGGTATGCAGGATTTACATTTGGAGAAGGCTTTATTTCACCCATATCTTCTAATCTGATTCTCACAATAATCCTATTTGACAGGTAAAGAAATTGAAGTTTGATTACACAGAAAATTGGCAGTATCTGTATTCAGATCCCGCCCTTCTGACTCCAGGTTCATTTTTTCCTAATCATATGACATCACTGTTTGATCTCAGTGGGTGGTTCCAATTTCTTCTGTAGAATGAAATTTTTCTCTGTCCTTTTTCCTCTCCTACATTCTTAACAAAGTTGGAAAACAGCTCCTCACTGATATACTGACAAGGTGAAATATAGGACAGCAAAATGCAAACCCCCAGCAGATCATTAGCCAGAGAGAGTCAGTCACTTTCAGTTGCTCTGAAGGACAGGTATAGGCAGGACAGGGTCAAGGTATGATCAGGTTCAAACCTCAAGGGAATAATTTTGAAGGAAGGGCCATGAGAATGAGGTAAACAGGTTGGAGGCTGGTGCTCTTGGTTGGTGGGGAAATAAGCTCATAAAAGATGCTGCCCTATGACCATTACCTCCTCTTGTTTTTATATAACTCTCAGCATTTCTTTTTACCCAATCTTGACAAATATCATGTGAATACCTATCTTAAAAATCTGGGATGACCGTTCTTTCAAAGAACATTCTCAGAGAGGGCAACCCTTTCCCCCTTTTCCAACAGGCTAGAGTTCTGAGTTGAGGTAAAGGAAGGCAGTGGACATCTATGAGCATTTACTATGTGTCAGGAACTTGACACAGATTACCTCATTTACTCTGCTCCATGTGAGAGGAAACTGAGGCTTCTAGAGATTACACGATTTGCCTTGTGCAGAGCAGGGATTGATAGCTTGGCCTGTTAGACTGGAACATTTGGCCAGTGGCCTCCATATGGTACTCACAGTCTTCCTGACACTGGGCAGGCTCAGGTCCTAAGCTCTTCGGTTTCAGGGGGCCTGAACCTGTTACTATCACTGCGAACAATTCAGTTGTTCTGCCAGAAATGGCTTTGCAGGTCATTATTGAAAGGCAGCAGGAGAGTTGAATGCATTTATGTTCCTCAGAAAATCAGACCCAGGATGAGAGTTTTAGGGATATAAGGGACCTTTCCAGATACACAGTAATCTTTGAATTTTGCACATGTGGAAACGGAGGCCGAGAGATTAGGATTTGCTCAGGTCATACAATTATTTTGTGGTAAAACTGGGACTAAAACTAGGTCTCCTGCCTAGGATAAAGGTTGGGAATTTAGCATACCAGTCATGAACTACTGTAAAGTGGAGAGAGAAGGGATGAAACACTTAAGAGTCCAGCTGATATAGGTAGGACTGGGAAGAAAGAAAAGTAGAAGCCATGGACATGTAGCCAGGGGATAAAAGCCAGTATGTGAAAATACAGATCTCGGGTGGGCTAAAGAGTCTCAGTAAGTGACTTCCCAGATTGCGTTTTGTTCCCATTGCACATACAGTTGGAAGCCAAATGCAAGCCACCAAGGTTGCAGTGAAACAGTGAACAATTATAGCACAAATATTTGTGGGCAGCTGTGGGAGTGCAAGCCACCTGCTCCAAGTTTACAGCTTTGTTAAACTTGGTAAACATTAAAAATGGAACAGGAACACCCCCAGTCTGCAGAGCATCCCATGCCTTTCCTGAGAGGCCTTGCTCAGGGAGCTGGGGGTGGCCTTGCCCTTGACCAGGTCCTTTTCACTGTGGTGGAGAGCTGCTTTCTGTTGGTAGCGTAGTGTCAGTATTCTGTAGTAGAGACTGAGGGGGGTAGAAGTATCATGGAATCTTATATTTATAGTTCGAAAGGGCCACAGAGTCACCAGAACGTTATCTCCCTGCTATTGTTCATACAGAGAAACTGAGATTGAGCAGTAATGTGACCAAAGTTATAAAGTTAGGGGCAGAACCATTTGACCCCTTTTCCAGTGCTTCTAGAAGTCTTTCTGTAACGCTCATTAGGTTTGTAGATGATGATGAAAAGGAGTCATAACATTACAGAACGCTACAGCTGGAGGGGGCATGGTAATCAACTACCAGGACTTTGGGTGGTCACGTGACCTGGGGCACCATTAGCACTTAGTGGCCAGGTGTTGAGGATGCTAAGTAGCTGGCAGTGTGATAACCTGGCATGATGAAGAACTGCCTTGCTGAAATTTCAAGAGTACCCTTATTGATAAATATTTTGTCCACCACTTTACTAAACCTGGAGACAGAGAGGGGCTTGATCCAGGTCATTGGAGGGAATCAGCAGTTTCCTGACTCCAGACTACTCTTTGTTCTACTCTATCCCAGTAAACTCCAGACAGAATTAGTACCATCAGGAAAAGGGTGACCCCAGCTTCCTCCCCCCTCAGCTCTTGCCACACTTGCTCCTAAGCCATTTCCACTTACTTGGATTTTAGGCCCTCCTGCCCATAGGGCTGCAGCAGATACTGGTGCACAAGCTTGTCCCTGAGAGTTCCAGCAAGTTTGATTTTCTTTCTTGATCGATGCAGGTTGATAATAAACAATGTAATGGAGCCACGAACATAGTTGTGGCTGAGATCCAGAAAGACAGAAGGGAAAAGATGGAAACAAAGTGGTCAGTTTGATGCTCCTAAATAATTTATAAGCTACACAAAACAGGACCACCCCAGAAAAAGACACTTGTTTTATGGCTCTTGGTCACAAAAGACCTTCAACACAGGAAGGCCTTGATATTGTGGTTTCCTGAGAAGTTACCTGCTCCCTACCACATTTCTTGTTTTTGTTTAAATGTATTACAATGATTTTAGAAAAAAAACACAGATACATAGATATACATATATAGAAATATATGTATATTTTCTAAGTATGGAAAGAAAGCATGATTATTGCAAACAAACCAACCAACCTAGAAAAATATAGAGAAATAATGAAGAAAAAGAAAATTCCCCATAGTCATACAATCTTGAGATGTGATAACATTTTGGAAAATATTCTTGCAATATTTTTTTAGTTTGAAAAATATTTATTAAGTACTTTGACACATACAAACATATTACTCAGTTTTTATGTAATTGGGATCACATTATTCATACAGCTTTTTTCATTTAACTAAAATCTTAAACATGTTCTCATGCTATTATGTATTCTTCTACTTATAAATTTTTCAACCATAGAAATGTAACATCATTTATTTAGCTAATCCCCTACTTTTATGGACTTATGTTGCTTTCAATTTTTTTGCCATTATAAATTATTGTACATAAACTTTTTGGACTTCATTATTATTTCTGATAGATAAAGTCTTGGAAGTTGTAACACTAGCCAAGGGAATGCATATTGTATGTTTTGTCACCAAACTTTCCAATTTATTTCCAGTTTTCTTCTCCCCATGAGAAGAGTTTATGTCTTTGCTCTGCTGAACCCCAAAGTCGTCACATGATTTGCCTTGTCCTGTGAAATATGAGTGGATATGCTAAAACCTCTGGGTAGAAGGTTTGGGAGCCAGCCCATGTTTTTGACCTTAATTTTTTCTCTCTGCAGAACACTGACAATGTTTCCACAGAGGCTGTGCCTAGGTGTTGGAATAAAGATGATGCAAAACAAAAGCTACAGTGGAGCCATGATGGACAAATAGTGTGAATCAGAAATAACCATCCTTATTGAAAGCTGTAGAGATTTGGGGGGTACTTTGTTATCACAGCCTAACCTCACTTATTCTGATGGATACACACATTTTGGCAATATTAAAGCCTAAAAATTTGGCAACAATTTGCTTCTACCAGGCTGTCTGTGAGAACACCCATTTCCTCATACTTTAAGAGTATCAGATATTAACCTTTTAAAATACCCTTGTCAACAAAATGGATATCCATGTTGTATTCGTTTGTATTTTTTCCAGTTAATACTGAGATGCAGCATTTTTTAATTTGCCAGTTTTCCATTTCTTCTTTTGTAAACTGCTGATTCATGTCTTTTGCCCATTTTTATATTCATTTACAAAGACTGTGTACTTATTAAACATAGCAAACCTTTGTACACAAGTGTATTGCAAAGGTTAACCAGTTTTCCTTGAGCATTTCAGTTTGTTTATGTATTCTGATATACAAAAGTTAAAAAACTTTGTGTAGTTGAATTTATTTATCTTTTTTGACTCCTGGTTTTGCTATTTTACCTGCCCCAACTATGAAACTATTCACCATTTTGGAATTCTTTTAAACCAACACAGGATGTTCAGAAGCCTAGGAGAACTGCATGCCTACGCGTAAGAACCTTTCAGCATGCATTGATGAAACTATAATGATTTCCTTCTCTCTGTAGAAAAAAACAAAAACAAAACCTTGTTTCTCAGGGGTCCCTTAGGTCCCATCTGGACGGGTTAATGAGAGGAAACAAACAAACAAACAAACAAAAAAACAAACAAAAAAAATGACCCGACCCTATCTTCAAAGGAGTTCAGAGAAACTAAGTTGACTTTGCCCCGAGGAAAACATTGTTCCTTGCAGACACAGCACCCCTGGATCCCTAGGTCACTCATCCCTACTTCTAAAGGTGCTAATTAAGAGTTGAGCAGCCAAGGGCAAGTCAGTATGATAACTTGGAAATTTTAAAAGATGTACAGATTCCAAGGCTGTTCTCTGGAGATTATGATTCAATGGATTTAGGCTTAAGGTCTGGGAAAATGTATTTTAAAATCTCTTCCTGAGATATTTGGTCAATGAGTTGGGTTTGAGAACCTCTTACTTAGAATAGTTCATTTAAACTTATGAGGAGAACTCCCAGAATATTCCAGTGGCTTTTTGCATCCATGGGAGGGTACATTATCGTGTTCAAAGCTTTTTAGATGCCTGCATTTATATTGTGATAAACTATTAAATGATTCTCCTATGCAGTCCCTCCTCCGCCAGTCCCTCTGAATCCCCTGCAGCACATGAACTAGCTTTTGTAGTGAGTCAGAAGAGAATATCAATGATGTGAGCAGACTTGTATCACCAGAGCTCTAAAGAAAGATATTGGCAGTCTATGTCGGTGCTGACCATCACTAAAGAAGAACACCAACTAGATTCCATTGGTGGGCTTCCAGCTCAGCTTAGCTACATGGAAACTTGAGGAAGACACCATAACTGCAGGTGCTCTGGGCTTTAGAGTGTGAGCAAAATAGGCATGGGTGAGTACCAGTTTTGCCAGATTGCAGTAAACCCTTTTGTAAACTATCAAACAACACTCTCAAAAGCCAGCACTGGAGTAGGAGAGAGCCACATGCTTGCATTTATGAGTTTCTCCTCTGCAGAGCTGGGGCAGAACGAGCCCTTGGGGACTTCAGAGAGAAGGGTGGGAATGTGAGGAAGTGGTGGGTGGGAGGGAGACCTGAAATCACAGCATTGCTGCAGCGAAAGCTGTCTTTTCAAGCTGCTTGGCAATGGTCTGATTTCCATTTACATAGTTCCCCTGGGGGAGGCAAACCAGTACAGCCCAGGGACTAAGTGCACAGGCTCTCACAGAACTCCTGGAGCCTCCTCAGGTAGGAACTGGCACTGCCTCAGCCACCCCGGCCCTGTTTGGCTGATGGGCAAAGACATGAGGCAGAGGACTTCTGGCAAGACACATGCTTGGCTGGGGATTACAACATCAACCTGACAGTATGTGTGGAGAATCCAGATTCTTGAAGAATGCATATTCTCTGCTGTAGAGGACTAAGCCTGGAGATGTGTTTCTTATGAAAATGGTGTCTGAAGGCTTGGTCAGCAGGCCATTTTTGACTTCTGATGTTTTCAGGTCCAGGTGGCTTTTGTACATGCCCCTCTCTGGAGAGAAACTGTCTCTATAGAACATCTCTCTTGCTCCATGTCTCACTCATGGTGAAACATTTCCACCAGCAGCCAATCCATGTATCTGGAGTTCATCTTTTCTGGCTGCTCCTTTCCTGCCTGACATCTTCTCTGTGTTACCATGGGAGGAATAGGAAGTGAGTCAGGGAAGGGAGGCTGTACTCAGAATATCTTGAAAGTAAGAGGTGGGAGATGTCATAAGGGAAGTGCATCTTGAGTTCCAGATAGAAAACAGTTGTGTTCTAGAAACTTCTCCAGTGAAGCTGGGAGTCTGGGAAAAGGGAGAGAGGATGATGCTCTGCAGTCCATGGTCATTCCCAGTGAAAGGCAATGTGCTTGAAAACTGGGTTGGTCCATTGTCTCCAAATCTAATTCAAAGGTTTTGGGTTTGGTAAAAGTCAGGTCCTGTTTTGCCAAACATTTTTCCCCTTAATTTCAAAGCCCCTGTGTATTTTAAGGGAAATTTAATCCACATGTTTCTGATTCATTTACACTTAACTCATCAAAATATTGTTTTGTAACAGTCATTTGATGTCCAAGAAGCCTCAGGAACCTTTTTTATGAGCCTTTAAAAAAATTTCTTCTGAAAAACAGGAAGTTGTGTTTTGCCAATAATAAACGAACTTGAACCCCAAAAGACTCAAGTGTGCTTCAACATCCACCAGGTTCCAACTGGTTCTGAACTTGGCTAAGGACTTCAATTCCACCCCAGAAACATACATTGTCTTAGCAGAATTGGCTTCTAAAAAGATTTCTCAGTCAAAACTTTATTGTTCTCTGAATAAGATCTGCCATTCTGCCCATGTCCTTATTTGTTAATTCCAGAACAGAAAGCAGAAAAGCACCTGCTGGTGTTGTTATGAGCAACTTTGTTCCTTAAATCAATTATGAGACAAGATTCTGCTAGGCCAGAAATGATCCTCAATGCAAGAGGCTTCCCTCAGAGGTTACGGTAAGGTGTCCAAGTCAGTGCTGTATGTCTGACTTTCAGGGAGACAAAGGGACTCCTGTGTTCAATAGGACACTAGGCCAAATGACCTTTAAGAATTCTCTTCTTTGCATCATTGATGCTGTTATTCACATAATGAGGTGATAATACAGAACCCTAAGAATGCAAGAAGATAATGTAAATGTAAATATCTGGCAGGATGCTTATCACAGAGCAAGTGTCCAATATACCCTGGAGTGTAGGAGTTGTTGTTTTAATAGGAACTTTCTTTGGATTGTTTTACTGCTAAGTTTATTCTTTCTCATTCAATCCCTCTTTTGTCCCAGACATTTACTTTTAGAGTGCTGGTCAAGGCTGATTTGCATGAAAGCAACATGCTCACTTTGGGTTAATTCTGTGACTTTGGCTTTTTTGGCCACACCTGAACTAAATGAATCAGTAGAGCTTCCTTACGATAAATGTGGTGGATGGATGTGGTGGCACAAACAGAACACATGGTTCCCAGAGAGGAGAGCAGACACTTCTTCTATCCATAAGTCTACCGCTTCAGGCACCTGTACCCACCACATGGAGGAGACCTGCAACCTCGGTGGCTCGGTGAGTCCACAGTGGTCTTTCCTTACGGATTTAACAGGAACAAGAAGACCATTACCTCATTTTTTTAAATCTTCAGGGTCATATGTGACATCGATTATAAAAGTCTTTTTTTCTTTCTTTTTAACAGGGAGTGGGAGAGGTTGTATTGATAGAGACCCACTTCCCCAGAGAGATTCTATAGTGGAGGACATCTGGGGATGTCGAGAGAGAAGGTCCAAATCCTGATGATTTTATTCACTTGCTTGAGGTCTCAAGGTAGTGAATGGTAGAACTCCTAACCATTCCACCACACCACCTTCTCTGACCTATGTAGTGACACCTCAGGGGAAAGAGCCATAAACTAGCAGTAACATCTCAAAGCCCTATTTCTACATTTGTTCAGTCCTTCTTTTGCCTATAAAATATTTACAAGACCTTTTTCACGCTAGTCACTATATTTGACACCAAGTTTATAAAAATGAACGAGATACTGGCCCTGAGTTCATGGCATCCCGAGAATATGAGTAACCACTTCCGTGAGAATGTCAAAGAACACCGGAATGAATGCTGACTTGAGATCACCTGAGGAGCCCTCTGTAAGGACATGTAATTCCTGCTAAACCCACAAGGCTACTGACAATTTTTCCCGGTCCTCAGACCAGTAGTACAAAGGCCACAGACTGGTGTGTTTTCCAACAGGGACAGAAGGTGCTAAGAGTAATTTTTCCCTCTTGAGGCTGGGGGTCCACCTTTGGGTGGTTACCTCAGGGCTAGGCAGAGACAAGGAATACAATGCTGCCTTGTGTGATGATCAGATAACTTCAGGCCAAGGCCATAAAGCAGTCACTCTCTGTCAGGAATGGGATGGAGCTTCCTGCTGAGCAAAAGGGATGTTGAAAGCCTCTGGCCTCTGCCCAAACAGCCTCCCCTCACCTACAATAGGCACTTGTATTTACAGGCATGACAACTGCCCCCAACCCCCTCTGCTCAGAGTGCTTCTTTGAAAAAGCTTATCATGAGGAATTAATTGGCTTGGCTCCTGTCTCATCAAGGACAGAGAAGTAGCATCTGGTGTAATCTGACCATGGCAGCTCTTTGTGCTTCCCATCCACTTGATCAGTACCTGATAGGCCCAGGTACCAAGGGGGAGCAGGAGGCACTGGCTACCTGTCCCTGGCCCTAGGTTTTGCTCTGCTGTAAGAGAAAGAATTGTCTTATCCAGGGCAGCTTACTCTGCCTTAAACAGGAAGTGATGTCAGAAAGACGTACTTGGCCAAATAGGTTTTGCTTTAGGCCTAGTTTTATGTTTTTCCCTTATGGTCTAAATGTTTTAAGTTTTTTTTTTTTTTTTTTTTTTTGCGGTGCTGGGGATTGAACCCAGGGCCTTGTGCATGCAAGGCAAGCACTCTTCCAACTGAGCTATATCCCCAGCCCTGTTTTAAATTTTTTTAATCTGCCAAACTTTACTTACTGATGATTAATTTTCCTATTTATTTAAAAGACAATTCTAATGACAACCAGTGCTTCTGATCAAAAAGAGAAAGAAAACACCATGTTACCACACTGGATTGTTATACATATGAGCGTCCCGTTCCCCCCGAAAAGGAAGCCTACATTTGATTTAGCCTCTTAACATTTAAAATAATGAAGAAGATTTTTGAAATACTGAAAATAGCTCTAAATCAGGCATGACTACCTTTGGGAACTCCTTTAGTTGTGGGATCCCCAGTTTGAGAAAGTCTGTTCTACGGCTAGGATTCCAGTGCTGTTAGCTCTCTAGCATGCATCTTAGAAACAGAGACTTATTTTCTTGAGCTCTTCTGGTGAATCACAGGGTGAGATTTGGCCACTCACCTTGGCTCAGGCTTAGGTACACAAAAATCCTTGTGGGCATTATATCAACTGGCACACAGAAAATGCCCAATAAAAATTTAATGGATGAATAAGCAAATGAATGAATAGCATGTATTTTATGAACCTTTTATGAATAGACCCTGTAAATATGAGAAGGGGAGTTGACTTGGAGAAAAATCTACTTATCAAAAATCTTGAAACCTGCAGAGTATGATGATTCTAGAGGCAATTTTCAACTAAGATTAATGAACACAGGTATTTCTTGAAGGGATCCCAAATGGGGGCTGAAGGCCATGGTGGCCTTTCTGTTCCTTCTCTGTGAAGACTTACTTGTGGTGGTTTGTGCAGTGAGCATAAATCCTTAGTTTGTCCCGGATCACTCGGCCTGGCCTTGGCTTCCGCTGGAGCCCAGCCACATGTACGGCCAAGACTTTGGGGCCGATCAGGCGCTTGTAAAGAAGAGAGAGCCAGTAGTCCTGAGGAGAATAGAGAGGTGGAGCAGAGTCATGAAGAGACCTCACGTTCAGGTGGTCCGAGTGAACATGACAAACACATCAGAAACCACTTCCTACCAGGAGTCTAGCATGGCCTCCCACTGAAGTGTTTGTTCTGGGATGCTATCGAACTGGGCTGTGTCTAAAGTGTCTTTTTCACAGACTAAATGAGGAAGGGTAAATGGACTGGACCCACAGCAGCATACTAACCAAGAATCAAAGCTTTTCATATGGAATAACCAGTTAGGGACTTACACTCTGATTTTGTTTCCTATGGCTTTGTTTTCATGCAGTTTATGACTTTGGTTTAACTGTAGAATGAAAGCATTCTAATCTTAGGATTGCTACCAATTATGAGAATCCAAAATATTATTCTCCAAATACTGTCAATGGGGACCACTATCATAGGGGGAGGGAGATGAAGTTTCTCCAGAGAAGAGTTCAGAGTGCTTGATTCCAGAGCCAGAAAGGCAAACAGAAACATGTTTGCATTCCATTGTGGCAATTCTTGGTTATTCTTTGCATTCTACAATAAAAAGAATAATTCTCAACTAAAAAGAATGTAATAATTTTACCATTCCAGGTTCCATATGCAAATGCTTAATAAATATTCTTTATATAACTTGGGCTTGTGTGAGCTTACAAGAGCCTATCTATTGCCACCTTGGGCTGGGGATATAGCTCAGTTGGTAGAGTGCTTGCTTGGCAAACACGAAGGCACTGGGTTTAATCCCCAGCACTACACACATACACACACACACACCACACAAATTACCACCTTAATTTCAGTTGTATTTGCTATTATCACATATAGACTTTATATTTTACACAAAATTTATATTTTTATTGTGTAAGTTCTTAACAACTACTATGGAATAATGACTTCAGTGTTTATAACTCATCATGTAAATAGGGCTTGCTGATTTATTTTCCCCCACCCACCTTGGAATTCACTGAACATGTTATTCAGTGCATACTCTTCAGTGTTAAAGACATCATCCTTGTCTTCTCTGCCTTCATCTTTCAGGCAGATGCCTCCTGATGATCTTTGTTTTTTTTGATGTGTAGTCATCTCTAACATTAGCTGCTTAAAAATGTCTGGGGAACTGCATAAATGAGAGCAAATCCTCAAAGCCCCTTTGTCACCAGAATAGTTCCAAATCTTCTCTGAGTAGCAGGCTGTAAGTCCTGCCCAACTGTTTACCTTAATTAATTTTAAGTGGCCCGAGGACAGCCGTTAAATATGGTCTCCTAATATCCAAAATGTCAAATATTCAATTTCTGTCAATCACAAAGAAGAGAAAATGTCATTGGTTTAATTTACTCTGATTTGATTATAATTTCTTTGTTTTTTTAAATTACTTTGTGAAGTATCTATTACATTCCAGTGGAATCACTGTTTTCTTTTTTTCTTTTTTTTTTTTTTTACTGATTCATGACATGCCTTTTAAAAAATAATAAAAGTTACAGAAGTTTAATAAACTTAATGTTTAAGTTGGTTACTACTAGCCTGGTATGTTCTCATAGCTCCTCTGGTTAGGGATCATTATTCCTGTTCAATAGATATGCAAATGGGCTCAGAATGTTTAAAGTTGCATCTTAGGCCACAAAACTAGTCAGCACTAACCCATGAAAGCAAACAGAGATCTCTTTGCCCCCCGTGGTGGTACAATGTATTTATGTGCTCTGGAGAGGACCCTTACTTGCAGTATAAGGAGTTTGATTCAATTTCTGATTCCTACATACTCAGACCATTCAGAAGACAAGAAAGGTGAAAGCATAAAACACATTTATTTCTCCAATTCCAATTCACTTGAGATATGTTTCTTTTTCTTATCCCTCATTTCAGTGTCTTACCACAAACACCTGGTTTTTATTTAGGAAATCTGACAAAGCTATAAAGGCTTGCTCTCAGACTTGCATTTTGGAATGGCTGTGATCTTTGCATCATGGCAATTTTCACTTAAGACACATTTGTAGCAAGCCACTAACATTCAGGAAAAAGAGATATGATGTTTAATTTTCAATAATTTTGTAAAGATAAATGTATAGTTCAGAGAAATCAACATGAATACTCTTTGCCTGATGAAGTGATACAGTTGAATTTACACTCAGGTTTATTAACTTGAAACTGGTCTGCTTTATACTATCGAACAGCTAAGTGCTAAAATATTCTCTAAGAAGAGTTGAGAATTCTTGGGTAAAATTCTAAAGAGGTTTTGAATTAGACACATAAAAGAAGTTGATGAAGTTAATTCCTAATGACCAGTGTTTCCTCCCAGCTTTTCTTATTGGGAATTTCTTAAATTCACATAAAATTAAATTTACTATCTTGATCAATTTTCAAACTCCATACCCACTAAACTTAAACTTCCTCTCTCTCCTAATCCCCAGGAAACCATTATCCTACTTTCTGTATACCTCATGTAAGTGGAATCATACCATATTTTACTTCTTGTGACTGACTTATTTCATGTAGCATAATATTTTCAAGGTTCATCCACGTTGTACCCTATGTCAAAATGTCCATTCTTTTGAAGATTGAATAATATTCCATCATATTATGTTCCATGTTTTGACTTAATTTGTGACCTCACATGTGGTCTTCCTGAAAAAACACCCCATGTGCTACTGTTGTTGGGTAGGATGTTCTGTTTGATCTAGTTGGATTATTGTGTTGTTTACATTCTCTATGTTCTAATTATTTTCTCACTGGTTGTTCTAACCACTACTGAGAGTATGGACTGAAGACTTCAAGTACTATTGTAGAACTATCTATATTTTGCTTCCCAATTCAGTCTGTTTTTGCCTCATATAAATATTGATGTTATTGAATGTGTGAATGTTTATAATTAAATTCTCTTGCTATATTGAAACCTTTCTTACTACATAATGTCATTCTTTGTCTGCTATAAACTTTTTTGATTTAAAATAATTTTGTCTGATGGTACTATAGCTACCCCTGCTTTTGTGTGGTTATATTTACATGGAATTTTCTTTTTCCATCCTTTTAATCTGTTTGTCTTTGGATCTAAAGTGAGTCTCTTGTAGATAGCATACTATTGGATTTTTTTTTTTTTTTTTGTAAAATACTTTTGGCCAATCTGTCTTTTGACTTAAGAGTTTAATCCACTTATACCTACAGTAATCAATGATGAAGAATGACTTCTGCCATTTTGTTAATGTTTTCTATAGGTCTTATAGCTTTTCGTCCCTCATTTCCTGCATTACTATCTTGTTTTGTGCCTGGTTGACTTTTTGTAGTGAAATATTTACATTCTTTTCTCATTGTATTTCAGGTATATTCTATAATTATTGTGTGTGTGTGTGTGTGTGTGTTCACCATTGGTATTACATTTAACATCATAATTACAACACTTTAATTCCCATTTAAACTAGCTTCACTTCAGCAACACACAAACCTTTGTTCCTTCACTGCTCTGTCCCTATCTCTCAATGGCTTGTCACAAAATTACAACTTTATACACTGTGTTCCCCAAAACATAAGCTAATGATTCTTTTAAAACCTAGTCTTTTTAAAACAAATGTTATAATAATGCAAGTTGTGCAACTAATAATTATTTTTAAAAAATGTTTTACTCTAAAATTATGTAGGAAATAAAAAGTAGAGTCACAAACTGTTGTTACAATAATACTTTTAGAATTGCCCAGGTATGTACCTTTATTGAAATATTTATTTTTTAATATGACTTCTAGTTATTGTGTAGTGTATGTTCATTTCAGCCTACAGTACTCCTTTGAACATTTCTTGCATGGCAGGTTTGGTGGTAACAAACTCCCTCAACTTCTGTTTATCTGGGAAAGTTTTTATTTCTTCCTTGATTTTGAAAGAAAATTTGATGGATATCAGTTGACACTTCTTTTCTTTTAGCTCTTTGAATAGATCAGCCTAATGACTTTGGCTTTCAAAATTTCTGATAAGAAATCTGCTGATAATCTTATTGAGAATCTCTTGTATGTGGTAAGCTGCTTTATACTTTTCAAGATTCTCTCTTTGAGCCAGGCTCAGTGGCACATGCGTGTATTCCCAGTGGCTCAGGAGACTGAGGGAGGAGGATCATGAGTTCAAAGTCAGCCTCAGCAACTTAGTGAGGCTAAGCAACTTAATGAGACCCGGTCCCAAAATAAAATATAAAAAGAGCTGGGAATGTGGCTCAGTGGCTAAGCACCCTGGGTTCAATCCCTGGTACCAAACACACACACACACACACACACACACACACACAAACAAAACAAAAAACAAAACAAAAAAAAAACAAAAACAAAAAGCCTCTCTGACTTTCAAAGTTTCATTATAATATGTCATGGCATGGGTCTCTTTAGGTTCATTACTTGGAGTTTATGGAGCTTATTGGATGTTTATGTTCATGTCTTTCATCAAATTTGGAAAGTTTTCAGTCATCACTTTGTTGACTCTCTACCACTTACTTTCTTCTTTTGGAACTCCCACAATGCATATGTGGGTATACTTGATGGTATCCCATAGATAGATACTTTGGCTCAGTTCACATTTCTCCAATCTTTTTTTTTTTCTGTTCCTCAGAATTGATACTTTGCAATATACTCTCTTGAAGTTTGTTGTTTCTTTCTTCTGCTTGCTCATATCTACCTTTGAATCCCTGTACTGATTTTTTTTTTTCATTTCAGTCATTGTATTATTTGGCTCTAGAATTTATTTTGGTTTCTTTTTATGAGCTTTATTGCTATTTCTATTTTGTTCATACGTGATTTTCTTGACTTTCTTCACATCTTTTAGGAACCTTAAAGCTATTATTTTCTTTCTTTCTTTTTTTTTCTGGGGCTGGGGATTGAACTCAGGGCCTTGTGCTTACAAGGCAGGCACTCTTACCAACTGAGCTATATCTCCAGCCCAAGGCTATTATTTTAAAGTCCTTGTCTAGTGAATCTTCTATCAGATATTTTTCAGGAACAGTTTGTATTTATTTATTCTTTAAATGGGCCAACTTTTGTGTTTCATTGTATGCCTTGTGATTTTGTTGTTGTTGAGAACCAGATATTTGAATCTGATAATGTGGTAATTCTAGAAATCACATTCTCCTCTTACCTACAGTTTTCATTATTTCTTTAAATTGTTGTAGACTGTCTCTGTGCCAAGGATCAGCCTGAAATATAAACTTAAGGTTTTCTTATTTTTTATCTGATCCTGTACCTTTCTCCCTAGTCATGTGTGGTTAATTTCTAATTTTCTCTGCATATGCAGTTATTTTTGAATGTCTGGCTCCCCAAAAGGGAAAAAGCAAAAATATGAAGGAGGTAAATAAAAAAGTGCAGACGTTTTAAATCCTTCGCAGTCACTTTAGCTGAGAGGGAGGGGCTTACAACAATGGTACAAAAACAATGAGTGTCTGCTTCTCTGTCTATACCTCTGTAATTAGAAGCAGCAATCAATAATCAGAGGAGTTGTTAGGTAGCAGTTTGTAATAAGTAGCGGAATGTGATCCAATAATGTAGCAGGGACATGGAATTTCCTTAAATTGCTTTTGAAACTCATGAATAATCGAGCACCTTGCAGGAAAACAACAGGTGTACTAAACCTGAGAATAAACAGGTGAAAACAAAGGGAGCCAATTAAGAAATATGTCAAGAAGGAAAGATCTATGGGGCTAACTCCTGACAGAATCTACTAGGATCATTGTAAAGTTAGAAATTATGGCCATGTTTTTCTCAGTGTATATCAGAAGGGAAATTTCTTTATTAGTATAGGCACAGTAAGATAAATTTGCCTGGTAATTGACCCCAGCACCCATGTTAACATAGGATTGGCTTGGAGATGAAGCCCCTTGAAAGGGATGGTCTCCATTAAAGTTCTGGAAAGGACCAACTAGGCTCAAAAACTCCCCCGCCCAGCATGAAGCAGGAGTTAAACACTGAACTGGTGAAGAATGCAGAAGGTGAACCCCAATTCTCCTGGTGAATGTCAAATGGTAATCAATTTGATAGTAGCATTAAATTTCATTTGTTGTTCTCTGCTTGGAGATAACTCACTTTCTTTCCTTCTTGAGGGTGTTCCTTGTTTGAACCTTAATTTGACTTATAATAAAATTCTCTTGCTTGACTTTTGATATCTAACTCTAAATCTGATTTTGTTTGGGACACAAGAACCAAAGCTTGGACCTTTGGCTCACTATTTGCCTGTGAGAGAGACATCCCCGATACTTGGAGGACAGTGTTTTTTTGGCCTCTTGTTTCTGCAAACTGTGTCTAAGCTATTCCAGGAACTGTGCATAGATGCCTGCCACAGGGCTAAGGGATAAGGGATGGGTAGTGTCACTGATGAAGTAAGAGCTGAAATTGGACAAAATTAACTGCAATTCATCATCCAAGCCTTCTCTTGGAAGTTGTAAGCTTTCAGAGTACCAAAATAGATCAGACAGATTCTGCCAGTGCAGTTGTCATCTAGGTAGACAGATTGATTCCTGGTGCTTCCTATTCCACCATCTTCCCAAAATCCTCCGAAAAATATTTTTTAAAACTAGTAGTAAGATCCTTTGTTGTATATGATACAAATATTGCATTTTGGGGGGGTACTGGGGATTGAACCCAGGGGTGCTCTACCACTGAGTTACATCCCTAGCCCTTTACATTTTTTATTTTGAGACAGGGTCTTGCTAAAATGCCCAGGCCAAACTTGATCCTCCTTGCCTTTGTCTCCCAAGTCACTGGGATTATAGATGTGCATCACCGTACCCAGCATTCTTGTCTAAGTTTTAGTTTACTTTTATGATTTTTCACGGAGAATTAAAAAAAAAGTACAGAAATGTATCAATGTTTTTCTTTTAATTTCTTCAGCTTTTATGCTTAGAAAATCTTTTTGCATGCTAGATCAGATACATCTTCACTTAAATTTCTTCTAAAGGACTGGGGATATAGCTCAGTAGGTAGACTGCCTGCCTTGAAGCACAAAGCCCTGGGCTCAACTCCCAGCACTGTGCAAAAAAAAAAAAAAAAATACAGTTCTTTTTTATATATTTAAAAACATAACTTTTTAATTCATTGGAAATGGTTTGATATATGGTACTAACTTTATTATTTTTAAATAACTTAATAAATGGTTACTAGACCTAACCTTGAGTTCCTCTTTATCTACATACCAAGTTTATAGATATACATCTCATATATTGGATATTAGTTTTTAAAAATGATAACATCATGTGAATAATTTTGTCTTTATTTCACATAATTTTATGTTTTAAGACTCATCCAGGTTGTTATATGCACGTATAGTTCATTCATTTTCAATGTTGTATATTATTTCATTGTGTGAACACTCCACAATTTATTTACTCATTCATTTGCTGACGTATTTGAGTTGTATCCAAATTTTCACTACTATTAGCAACATGGCTTTGAAATTCTTGTTCCTGTTTCCTAATAAACAGATGAAGAAACCTAGAAGAGTGTTACTGCAACTGTCATTGGAGACCAGCAGCAACCTCAATACCTGGGGACTTCAAAGAAATGCAAATCCACAGAAATCATCCTTGGTCTACTGAGTTAGAATCTCCAGGGGTGGGACTCCTAAATAGTGTGGCTCTCTGGGTGATTGTGATGCTCATTAATGTTTGAGAAGTTCTATTTTAGATAGATACCTAAGAGCAGAATTGTGCCATATGTAGGTATACAAATATTCAACTTCACAAGGTAATGCCTAACAGCTTTCCAAAGTGATATCAATTATTTCAACTTACCTCCAGAAGCATCTATATACTTGTTAACACTTTCTTTTTGTGTGTTAAGAAGTGCTTTCTTATGTCCAGTTCATAAAGATAGGTTATATTTTCATTTAAAACTTTAAAATTTTTTTCTTTCATGGTTAGGTTTTCAATCAATCTAGAATTAATCTTGGGGTATGGTGTGAGGAAGGAATCTAATTTCATGTTTCCCATATGGGTAGTCAATTATACCAGCACCATCTATTAATTGTGATATACAATGCCCATACATTCATTGGTCTGTTTCTGAGTTCTCTAATACAGTACTGCCCTGCACTAATGCCGTGGTGTACTCATTGAAGTCTTGAAATCTGGTAGAGCAAGTCCTCTTATTCTATTCTTGGGTCTTTGCTCAGTCAAAGATATTTCAGAATCAGATTATTCAGTGTCTTAACTAAATCTACTAGGACTTTGGATTCACATTACACTTTTAACTCAGATGAAGAGAATTTACATTTTTAGGCTATTAAAACTTATCCAAAAATATGAAAAGAACCCATAAAAACTTCCTCTACTTGAAGTTCACGATTTCTCTTAAGAAATTATCATTGATATTTTATAATGAAAGTAAATCTGTAACAAAACAAAAGCCATGGAAACCTTTTTATCTCAGTGAATGAAACCAGAAAAGTTTATTTTTAGGAGTTTTCTAGTAACTATTTGGTAGTAAGCATAACAAAACAGAGAACCCAGTGTTAAGCCTCAAACTTGCTCTGTTGGCAGATTCACTGATTTTCCATCTCTAGAGAAAACACTTTCAAAGTGCTTCTACATTCCTTTTCTCCTTGTCTATCCATTCGATATTCTATGAAAACTATTCGTGCAGGATCTCTTCACTTCCATTTCCAAAAGTGTGCATCACTGTGCGAAAGCCCTCATTGCCTACCTCCTACCCCCAATTCAAAGGCATGTGCCCAGGTGAAGCCTGTGATCTGCTAATGAGTGCATTTCTCACATACTGAAGGCAATACTTGCTTTATGTTTTTAAAAATATCAGTTCACAGTTAGCTCAAATATATTTTTAAAGCATGCATATGTTGTAACAAAATTGTGTGCTATATATGAATATATGCAATAGGGTGGAAACAAAATACAATGGTTACCTTGGGGGTGACAGGAGGAATCAGGGAGATGGGATGGTGAAGGGACTCATAGACTGAGGGGAGTTATTGCTAATGTTTTAGTTTTGGGTTTGTGTGATGGATTGACAATTCTGATTGTATTGTTTTGCTTTAAAACTAACCTATAGGCATAGATAATCTTTTGTATGTGCCATATAATACATTAAAAAGGTAACTGATGAAATGTTTTGTATGATTTATTTATTAGAGATTTCTTTGGGCAAATGATATTGATGACCCACCCACAGGCTGGCATCTCTTTTAACTGCTTTGCACAAAGAGAGATGGGTTAGTGGACATTTGCTCTTATTTTATCATCTCTTCCTCAGGGGAATGGAGGATTGTGGCTAAGCCGGTTGATGATAGAAGTGTTACTTAGCACCACTGGCCATTTTCATACTCCCTTTCAACCTTACTCTTGCCTCAGTTTCTCATTTATCCTACCTCTTTTAAAAAACTCCATCTTTATTCTCAACTCTCTCCTTGTGAAAACTAGCTCTCAGCAGAATCCAAATGTTTCCTTTCTGCTTCCTTCTCTCTCTCTTCTTTCCTTCCCTTCTTCCCACCCTTCAATTCTTTCTTTTAATTATTTATATAGTCATAAATAAAATTAAATGAATGAAATGACTTCTGAATATTTCTAAAGGGAATGAAAAAGTGGAAAAATATCTTTATGCATAGAACAGAAATGAGAAAAACACACATACATGTATAACAACAACAAAGACATTGAATGAAAGAACATAATGATATGTTATCAGACATAAGAGTTATTAATCAGGAAGGTAAATATAATGGCTTTTTATATCAATAATAAAAATTATCCAATGAAAGAATGTATTGCAATTTTCAAGAGACAAAGAGAGACAAAGACAGACATTCCTTAAATGTATCAGACATAAGAAGCTGAAAAAAAAATAGAGTCCATTTATTAGCTGGAGGGGAAAAACTAATAGCAGATGACACTAAAAAGACAGAGGTTTTAAATCTTTTCTTTTTCTTCAATATTTGTCAAAAATTCAATTGCTGTCTGAAAGCTAGACAAGGGAGTATACGAAGTGAGTAGAACCAAAATAAATAGGAACAGAGAAAATGACAGAGGGTTGCAGAATTTACTGGATTAACTGCTGAGTTCCGCAGTCCTTGAGGTCTGAAACTAGTAGACCAATAACTATAACCCAGTTCCTACAGGAACTGCTATAATTCAATTACAGAATGCCAACTGTGTTTAAGGTTCTGTGTTAGGCATTCAGGATACAGTACTGAATATGTCAAATACAGTTCTTCCCACTATGAAGCTTATAACCTAGTAAGAAAGACAGTACTTAAAGCCAATGAGTTAGGTAATTAATATCTTTTTTTTTTCTTTTGAGACAAGGTATCACTATGTTGCCCAGGCTGACTTCAAACTTGTGGGTTCAAGTGATCTTCCAGCCTCAACTTCCTGAGTAGCTACAGGTCCTTAAACCACATGGGCCTGGCTTCAATTAGTGAATGCCAGTGGTGCTAATGGTAATGGAGGAGGAGGGCAGGATTCTAAGAGATCCTGAAACAAAAGGTCTGATCCAGTCTAGGAGGTTGGGGATGGAGTCTCTCTCATGGAATGATTTTTAAGATTTGAGGAAAAGAGGGGAGGGGACAAAAAGTTATTTGGGCAAGCAAAAGAGCATTTGCAAAGGCCCTGAGATGGGAAGGAATTTGGTATGTCTGGGAATGTGAACACAGACCAATTCAGCTGGTGTTCAGCAAGCAAAGGCAAAGAGTGAGACAAGATGAGAATGGCAGATCAGTTCATATGGACCTAAGGATTTTAGAATTCATCTTAAAACAAATGGGAAACCATACCGAAATTTGAAGAGAGAGAGTGAGATTATTCCACTTACATTTAGCAAGTTGACTTTCACAGCTGTGCAGAAAATGAATCGGAGAAAACTACTTAAGAGGTTAATTTAAAAGAATGATGATGGTAGTTGTGGTTGAAGAAGTCAAATTAGAGCAAAAAGGGATTTGAAATATACTTAGGAGATAACAATGATAGGACTGGTGATTGATTTGGTAAAGAGAATGAGCATGGAACCGGATTCATAGCTTTTGAAAGCTCATGTCCTGGTTCTGGAGGATGGGATGGTGACTGGTTGCCCAGTAGCATCATGGGGTTTCCCTTTGACCCTCAGTTCCACCTCCTCCTAACCCAGATCAGCTCACTAAAACTTAGAGATGGCAAATTCTGCCAGGGACAAGTGAGAAAACATCAAAAAGGGAAAAAAGGGTCAAACAGAATAATAGCAATGATGAACCACAATGTGTATAATTTAGTTCTGGGGTTGTTTTATCATTTTCAGTGCATCTGAATCTAATATTTTCAAAATGTCTTTATCCATGTACTTTACTCAGTATTTCTGAAATTTACTATTTCCAGTGAACTAGAACTAGACAAGGGGACCCTTGCTTCAGAAGGCCAAGCTCTGGCCCTCCTTCAATGGAGCTCCTCTCTGTAGGGTGAGAGGCCCACAAGGCCAAGGACACAACCCCCTCCCCCTAGCTAGAGCCTTTTTCTTCTGGACCATGCTCTGAGTAACCAGGACCCCAAGTGTTCTCTGCTCAAATAATCTCTTGCATGTTTCCAGAGCATGCATTGGCTGCAAATTATAGTCTTGGCTTTCAGAGCTAGAATGTGAGTTCTGGTGGACCACAGCTCTGGAGTGTGTACCAATAGGTGGAAAGATGGTGAGGGGAACCTGCATATTGAAATGGAATCGGGGCTTGGGTTTGCAGACTGGGTTGTCTACACTGTGCCCATGAGGCCTTTGATGATACACTACAGAGCTGGGGTTGAAAAAGAGTGGGCTGGGCTGTGGCCCTGAGCTCTGACCAATCCAGTGAGATCTATGAATATAGAATTAGTTGATTCTTTTACACTATAAGCATTTTATGAGCACATACGAGTGGTGTACAAGGTGTTTTGTTCAGCCTGCGGGATACAAAGATGAATGAGACATCTTTCTGTCCTCTGGGGACTTAAGGGCCATGACACATGTAAACAACTCTCTGTAAAATGAAGTTGACTAAAGTAAACATCACATGAGCAGAAACCACTCGCAGCATTTTGGGAATTCAGGAGAGGAAACATTTTTTTTTTAATGACTTGGGAAATTCAGGGAAGGCTTCACAGAGAAACAAAAGTAGAAAAGTAATTTAGTTAGAGCTGAAAGATATACACTCAAATCCTGGAAAGTTATTGCCCCTAAATCTTCGTGTCCTCTTAGGGATTTAATGAGAGAATGTACCTGGAAACATCTATCATAGTGCCAGATTTAAAAGAGTATTTAATAAACGATGCTCGTTTCCTTTATTACTTTAAGGACTTTTTACTTCATGAAAATATTTCACAGACACAGTTACATTTCAGGTTGCCCGGAAAACATACTGGGGTGTGTTTGTGTGTGTGTGTGTGTGTGTGTGTTGGGAAGGTCTCTGAGATTCGGGATATCTCGCATCCCCAGTGCCCTAGATGTTGGTATCCTTTGATTGAGTAGACAATCAAATTAGGATTCACCTGGAGCTGATGGGAGGGCTTCCAGGGTTGAATGGGAATGAAATGATAACTTGAGAAAGTTCAGAGACGCTGGTTTTCCTGAGCACTGACAGGCCCGGCTGCTGGTGCCTCAGCCTGTGTAATCTCAGTGTTTTCTGCTTCTGTCACTTGAGAGCAAAATTACAAGTATTTTTCCTTTGTGGAGCCTCTTGTGTTACAAACACCAAGTTCATCCTAAGTGGGCACAGATGCTATGCCAGTAGCTGCCCTTCATCTAGATACTTGGCCTTGGAAAGCCAAGAAGAAATGAGAGGACTGTTGATTTTATACCAGATGTGGTGGGCTGCCAGAGCTAACATGTAGGGGAAACAACTGCTGCTCCAACTTCCTCCACAGAGAGGAAGCTGCCAGCCAAATCCAGAAAGTTCCCATGCAACTGAGGCATCTTCAGAAATTCTAAAAGCTACAATTTTCACCTCTTCCCCTTCTACAGGGAAAGAAATTCCCTGTGATCCATTGTAGGACTATTCTACCTCCCACTGCTTGTAGGCCATAGATGTAAAACCCCTTCCCACTTCATCTTTCTCTATGTGGCCTTTTATGCTCAAGGATGGCGATTTTTTTTTCTTCTTCCCATGACTGACAGAATCTTTCTGTTTCTCTAATTACTTCCCATTCCCACCCCCTCACCCAACACACACACACACACACACACACACACACACACACAATGTTAATTCAGATAATTGGCTCAAGGGCCACCTTTCCAGGGAAGCCCTCCTGAGCCACCCTGCAATTGCACTTCTGTGTTACATGTTCTGAAAGAACAGTTTCCTTCATTTAGGACACCTGACTCAGTTTGTATTTAGAATGTATTGCTAGGATTGTCTAATTCATATGTCTCTTTTCTTTTGGACTATGAATTCCATGATATGAACTGGATCATATTTTCTTATACCTAGGTTCCCCGAAGCCTACACAACACCTAGAATATAAAGATACTCAACAAATGGGTGGAACTAGGAGGACCCAAAGGTGCCATTTTTCCCTTTAATCTGCTCTCTTTCCCTTGCATCTCCCATCCAATCTTATCTATAATCAGATTTCAGGTAATTTACTTTGAAAAATATTTACAGAAATTTTCTTTATTCAGACTCATCAATTCTAGGCCTTGTATGGGTTGGAGAGTGGTTCTGTTGGGGGCTTTGTGGAGCAGCCAGAGGCAGCAATGAGGACCTTCTAACCCAAAGCAATGGTTGTGATGCCCAGAGCAGAGAATTGAGTGCTATGGAGATCCATGACGCCTCCAACCCAGAACCACAGTCCAGAAAGTCCTCCCATAGGGGCTTCAGAAGTACTAGGATATGAAGTCAGAATTACAGGCATCTGTAACTGAAAACAATCATGAGCTTGCATGAAGACGTGCCTTCATCTGCTCACTGGGAAAAGGCAGGCGATGCTGTCTGGGTTCAAAAAGTCAGGGGCAGAACTGGAAAATGACTTGTAAAAAACACCAAACTCTAAATTTTCAGTGAAGTTTATTTTAGGCAAAAACGATGACGACAACAACAACAAAAACACACCAAAAACAAAAACAAAAAAAGCATCTGAACTATTCTTGTTTTAGCAACTTGAATAGTCAAACTATGAAGGGTTAGAATGCCAATGAGACATTTTCTGGGGTATAGTATAACTCCACCTGTAAGTCCCTCCCTCTGTCCCTCCCTCCCTCCCTTCCTTCTTTCCACTAGGGATCAAACCAAGGGCCTCAGGCATGCTAGGCAAGTACTCTATCACTAAGCCACATACTCAGCCCTGGTGTTTAGTATGCAGCATACATTGCCAAATAGTGTAACTGCTGTGGAAAAGCTTGACACTCCTCAAAAAGCTAGACACGCAATTAGCATATGACCCAGCACTTATACTCTTAGGTATATAATGAAAAAAATACTTGTGCATGAATGTTCACAGTAGCACTATTCATAAAAGTCAAAAGGTAGAAGTTCACCAAAGAGCCCACTTAGGATAACAAAGTGTATATTATCCAGTCATATAAAGGAATAAAATTCTGATACTTGGTTCAACAACATCATACTAAGTGAAATAAGATAGACACACACAAGCACCAATATCACAGAATAAGCAAATTCATAGAGACAGAAAGTAAAGTAAGGTTACCAGAAGCTGGACAAAGGCAAGAGTAGGGAACTATTGCTTCCTGGTTACAGAGCACTAATTTGGAGAGATGAAAAATTTTGGAAATAAATAATGGAGTTGAAGTAAAACATTGTGAATATATATAATGTCACTGAATTGTAGACTTGAAAATTGCTAAGAGCAAATTTTATGTTATATATATTTTACAACAATTACAAAAGGAAAGAATGAATAAATTACCAGAAATCAACTTATTTGAGAGTAACTTGGCAATCTGTATCCAGTGCCTTAAATTGCTGCTTACCCTTTGACTCAATAATTCCCTTTCTCATAATTTATTTCAAAGAAAGAACCATAGATGTATGCAAAGATTTATTTGTATGATGGTTATAGTGGACACTGTCCATTTTGTGTTCTGACATTAATTCCTCCTCCTCTGGTTACAGTATCTGGATTTTCTTTTGGGAAATGATTCAGCCTTGATTGTTTAGTGCTTACCAAGGTTCTCTGATCTCCTGTAAGGTAGGTGATAATATCAGGATAGCTGGACTTCCCACCAGGGAACCTGAAAACTGAATGGTGTGATCAAGTCAACTGAGAGAGGCTGGAGCAGACCTAGTCTATGGAGTGGCACCTTAAGAAGACTGGCCCTTAACTGTTGTTGCCATCTAGATGTTCCGAAATCCTATCCTTTCAAAGCTGGGTACTTCAGCTTTTCTTCTATACTTGTTACCTAGACCTCCTCCCGTTTTTCTTCTTGTCAATAAGACATCACAGCACTATTTTTCAATAAGTAAACTAAAGGATAAACCAATTATGAATTATAGTAGATCCAATTATGAATACTTTCTAGTCTCCCAAAATTGTATTTTATGGAATATTTAATGCTATCAAAATACGTTCATTACAACAGGTAGGAAAAAAGCAGTCTAAAACAAAATGTTCCTATTTTTGAGGGGAAACAAAGTGTCTCTCTGTGAAGTAAAACCTGAAGGACATACATCCAAATGAAAATAGTCATCATCTTTTTAAAGAATATTTTCTAAACTTTCAAGAATAGACATTCAAGCCGGGCGCAGTGGCGCACGCCTGTAATCCCAGCAGCTTGGGAGACTGAGGCAGGAGGATCGCGAGTTCAAGCCAGCCTCAGCAACTTAGCGAGGCCCTAAGCAACTCAGTGAGACCCTGTCTCTAAATAAAATACAAAATAAGGCTGGGGATGTGGCTCAGTGGCTGAGTGTCCCTGAGTTCAATCCCTGGTTCAAAAAAAAAAAAAAGAACAGACATTCAAAATTAGAGAAAGTTTTTATCTTTTTAAAGAATGTATACTCATATTTCTCCTGACAACTTCCTTAGATATAAGATAGGAGTTCTGTCTATTCCTTTTTTTTTTTTTTTTTTTTTTGTGTTAGTGATTGTATGCAGGGACACATAAACCCAGAGCCACCTCCCTAGCTCCTTTTTGTATTTAATTTGGAGACAGGGTCTCACCGAGTTGCTTTGGGTCTCACTAGGTTACTGAGGCTGGCTTTGAACTTGGGACCCTCCTGCCTCAGCTTCTCTAGCCACTAGGATTACAGGCAGGCACCACTGCACCTGGCTATTTCTGGGCTTTCAAAAGCATATTTAAAAATACGAATCTATGTTTCTAATTATTACTTTCTCTACATGTCTATAAACCCCTCAAACTCAGTTTGTAAAATACTTAATATGTCAATTCCTCCTCCCACACCAGCTCCCCCGTCTCTTCCTCTGTGTTTGCAATTCCAGTGAGTGGCAACCCTACTCACCTGGGGGTCAAGTCAAAAGCCCACACTGTCCACTGAGTCACCCTTAGCCTTCACTCACATGCAATCAAACCTCATGATCTATCCACTTTCCCTCCTAAAAATCTCTGCTAAAATTCCTCCTACGCACTCTCAGTCCTATTTCAAATGATGTCCTTTGAAGCACCACTTTTCTCCTAATTGCACTCCTTGCCCCCTGCAGCTGGAGAGAACTTTCTAAAATGCAATTAGGATGCATTACCTTATTCAAAAGCATGTCAGGGCTCCCCCTGCTGTCAGGGCAGTGTTTTCTCCTGTGACTGTAGGCCTCCCCTCATCTGAGCACAGAGGACTTCTCTAGGACAACGTCTCTAGCTTCCTTTTCCCCCTGTGCCCTCCAGCTGCCAAACTACTTTCCTTCTACCGGCTCCTTAAAGGCCATTCTTTGTAGACTTGCTGCTGCCTTGGCTAGGTGCATTTTCTTTGCCCATTCCCTGCCTGGCTGACCTTCTCATCTGAGTGTTTCTGCCAAATGAAACTCCTTTAGGATGCCTCCTTCAACTCCTGAGTTCAGGTAGGTTTTCCCTTGTATTCTGTGTGGTGGAACAGCTGAGCTTCTCCCTCTTACAGCAATGACAATGACTATTTCTTAAGATGTGTTCAGCCCTTCACATGTATCACCTCACTGAATTCATGAGGCAAGCTTGGGAAGAGGCTTATTGTTTGTCCTGTTTAATTGATGAAGACACTGAGGCTTAGAGCAGTTTACCCAAGTGATGAAGCTGTAGCCCCAGCAAAAGACCCAATGCCTTGGAACATAGCAGGTGTTTAATAGATATTCATTGAACGAATGAAAGAATGTATTAAAATCGTGTAGATAAACCTCACTAGTACAGTTCTCTGAATGTACAAATAGTGTTGTTAGAACTAAAAGTGCCAGCCTGATCAAATGGGTAAAATGTCAGCATGCAGCCAAAGGGGGTGTGGGGGTGGATATCTTTTCTCACTAATTAGTGACTTGATTATGAAATTCCCTTAAAATTCACAGTCACTGTTGCTTAGAGATAAAAACCAGCCTCATCCTTTTTCCTCTCCTAAATGCTTCTGTGAGAATCAGTGAAAGAGGAGGGCATTTCTCCCTGGCTGAATTAGATACAGGGAAAGCAGAGGTGAAAGCACTCTTCCTCCCCTGTACTGCCCCACAGGCTGGAACTCCTCCTTGCTGCCCTTTGAATACCTGAGCCAAGGCAAAGCCCCAGGTGTGGAGGTCACTGTCCAGACCGTCCCATGGCAAAGAGGGGCCTGAAATGCAAAGAGCCAACCTGGGATAAATATGATAATCAAGTGAGCATTATAGTGAAGAGAAAAGGAGCAGACTACCAAAATCTCAACTTCAAAGTGGGATTCAGCATGTAGGAAAGCAAGTGATAAAGAATTTCTTGCTTCTCATTACAATCGTCAAATTTCCAAAATTCACCAGGTCTCCATGATTCTGAGAATACTAGTTCCAGGCACAGTTATGAAGAATGCAGGGAAACATACTAGGAATGAACCCTTCTCTAGAATCCCAGAAACCTGTGAGAAAGTCTACCATATTTCGCTGGTCCGAAGACCTATAGCGGGTCTTTTGTCCTTGGCACTACTGATAGCTTGGGCCTGGTAATGCCTTGTGGGGGTGGCCCTGTGCATTGCAGGATACTTAGCAGAGTTCCTGGCCTGTACTGACTAGATGCCAGTAGCACACCTCTCTCATAGCTGTAATAACCAAAATGTCTCCAGACATTGTCAAATGTCCCATGGGGAGAAAAGTCATTTGGAGTCACTGACCTCGAGTGTGGGAAATGGAAAGCACTGAGGTATCTCCCTTCCACATGACATCACAGAGGATCTCATAAATACACATATTTGTGTATAAAATACTTGCATTTTAGGTTTAATGGTAATATGTGAGAATGTCTAATATTTTGTTAATGCTTATATAAGAACTTCCATTCATTCTAGCTAACTAGTTTCCAAGCTTGGAATGCCTGTATGACATCTTGTCTTTGCAAGGGAGTTGGCTTCCTGGACCACTTTGGATTTCTGGATGCTTGGAGTCAGAAAAACCTGGATTTGAAATCCAGTTAAAACTCTTTTTTTTATTGGTGTTCATCACAAGTCACTCACTTGCTCTGAGTTGCAAGTTCCTTGCTTGATCATGGTCAATAACGGAAGAGAGAGGCCTGGTGCTAGATTATTACTCTCAAAGTAGGAGTGAGGGAGAGACTCCGTCCCAGTGTCCAGTGCCCCCCAAACTCCTTCAGTTCTCCTCAAAACACAGTGAGGAAAGGTAGCTAGTAATGTGGAGATAATCAGGGAAAGCTCTTGAGTGTGGCTCAGCTTTCCTTGGAGTTGCTCAGGAGCAACTTGGAAGGCAGAAATGAAAGACTGGGCTTGAGTGGTCAGGGCTTTGCAGGAAGAGTGTCCTCATGCATGTCAGAGGGCAGCTGATGTCAAGGTTTTGTTTCACTCAGAAGACCTTTTCAAGTCATTTTGAAAGATGCCATGCAGGTGGGTAGTAACTGAAGTTAGACTTGCTGAAGTTCAACTTCAGCACTTTTTAGGTGAGACTACCATCTTGGCAAATGTTTTTCTTCTAAGCCTCGGAGTTCTTGTCTCTCGTACAGGATAGTATGGGTCTATCTAGTAAGGTTGACTGAAGATTAACAAGATAATGTGTGTAAAGGGGTAGCCCAATGCCTGGTGAGCAGGTGACACTGTAAAATACTCACCAATGTCATCATTAACAATCATTTTCTGTAACTGCCTGCATATGTGTGTAATGTATCGAGTATATTCTTGAAAGGTTAAACAATGGAGAAAACAAAGTTCAAGGCAGAAAGACAGAACTCAAATAGCTAACTAATGAAAAGGGAATAAGCAGAGGATGAAGTATCCAAGGGGACATAAACAAGGAAAAGGAGAGAGAAAATGGGGAAAAAAAGACTAAGATTCAAAGTGAATAGTAGTGGGGCATGGTAGCCCACATCTGTAATCCCAGCAGCTCCAGAAGCTAAGGAAGGAAAATGGCAAGTTCAAAGTCAGCCTCAGCAAAAGTAAGGTGCTAAGCAACTCAGTGAAACCCTGTCACTAAATAAAACGCAAAAAGGGTTGGGGATGTGGCACAGTGGTCGAGTGCCCCCGAGTCCCTGGTACACCCCTCCGATGCCCCCCCCAAAAAAGGGAATAGTGACACTTCAATATGAAAGCTGGGGACCAGTTACATGTATGCCCTAGGATCTTAGAGTCAGGTCAGACCTTGAGTAGAAATGAACAGATAAGATCTTAGAAGGATTTTCTGGTTAGATACCACCACCACCACCACCACCACCACCACCACCACCACCACCAGTCATCATCATCCTCCATTTGCCGAGCACTGTGATGCACTGAACCAACTAAGACACATTTTCACACCTTGAAGAGCTCAGAGTTTGGTTTCCAAGGCCAGTGAGGTCTCTGAGCAAAGTTTCAGAGCTAACTCTGAGGTCCCATGCTTCCTTCCTTAACCGAATCATCCTTTTGATGTTCATGGACAGAAGAGTGCAAGCACCTATGGCTGAGTGGGTCCTTTCTCTCCCTGGACACTTTTTCTCTCTTTTGCCATCTAAGCTTTGCTGCACAAAGGTACATGTATAAGTTAGAAAAATTAAAGTATATTTAAGGTGTTTGGAGAATGGCTTTTATGGTCACACACTGCCTTCTGGGCAGGCTATAGAAACTGAGTCAGTGGAGAAACCTCTAGAAGGAAAGCTGGAGAGAGGCTGGCAGGGTGGCATCCAGCTAGCACCTTTCTCACTACAAAGAGTAGAATCAAATCTGTGAAATCAGCCGCAGGCTTAACCACAGCTTTAATAGGCCAACACCAGGCTCAATGGCCCCAGAGGAGATATTTTCTTGACAGCTTCTCTGACAAGCTCAGGGATTCAGAACACACACATGAAGGTGGCCTCCACCCAGACAGCTCCAGGAAAACCTGTGGAACATTGCGTTGTCCACGAGCTATTTTGCAGCTGCTTCAATTAAAGAATTAAACTATATCTGAGTAACAGCAACATCTACAAGAGCCAAATTGGATTCTTCCTTGGAAAACAAGCTACAGACCACATCTTTATTGTGCAGACACTCATTAACAAATATGTAAAAAAGAAAAAATACCAGTTGGGGAAGGATGTTTTCCTGCTTTGGAGACTTTTTAAAAAGCATTTAATTCAATCTGGCACGCATGGCTGACCCTGAAATGGCTACAATGTGTAACTGGTGGGAAAGCATGACCAGAGTAGCTCTATCAATTCACCCTCTGCAGGACAAATACACCCAGGACTCACTGGGGTCAAGGAGACAGGGCCATCTCCTTTCATTTTTTTTCTGAACACCAAAGAAGGGTTTTTTATATTTGAGGCATTTCTAAGTTCAGGATCTTTCTTGAGGAGACAACTAAGCCAGTCCCTCCAACTCTCCCCTCATTCCTGAACAGAACAGACTGCCACTTACAGAAGCTATGGCCACCTACCAGGAGATTTAAAAACTAGATTTTCAGTAAATGTTCCCAAATTATTTCACATTTCACTTCAGAGTTTGGTTTCCAAGGCCAGTGAGGTCTCTGAGCAAAGTTTCAGAGCTAACTCTGAGGTCCCATGCTTCCTTCCTTAACCGAATCATCCTTTTGATGTTCATGGACAGAAGAGTGCAAGCCCCTATGGCTGAGCGGGTCCTTTCTCTCCCTGGACACTTTTTCTCTCTTTTGCCATCTAAGCTTTGCTGCACAAATAGTGATTTTATAGTGTCCACTAAAATTATCTAGACTCCAGACCTTGCTCTACAAGGCCTAAGCTCAAGTGGATCCAGGCCTCAAGGAGCTCCAAGGTGCAAGGTAAGGTCCATCTTTTATGAAGAAACTGAATCTAATGGCTCTTAGGATATGTTCGTTGATAACAGTCTTTTTGTGATTTAAAAAAATTTTAATAGTTAATTCTGCAATCTTCAAGGTGTATTGTTGTATCCCAAAGCCAGGGCGCGTGTGTAGAAATACAAGTAAGAAAATAAAGAATCAAACATGGGAGAGAAAGAAAATCTTTTTTCCCCTTCATCTCCAGTACTGGAAGCTGATGTGTATTTTGCTGTGTATGAAGAACAAAAAGTATCTGATGTGTGTGAGGCAGTTGCTGGGTGAGAGAAAACAGGCCTTATGAAGTAGAGCCTGCCTTTGTCAGGGAATCTCGACAGGAGGAGACAGCAGCAGTGGAGAGAAAAGGCAGAAGGCTTGGCTCTTGTTCTGGGCCTTGCATATAGTTGATCCCTGCTGTTGACACCAAGTGAGAAGGAGGACTGGTAGTTAACTGGCAAACACATCCTACCCAAACTGGATCATTTCCAACAGGAAATGTACTAGAAACAAAATTAACCAAAGTTGTCAATCCCTGTAGCAGGATTTTTCTGAATTGTGGCTCATTTTTTCTAATATGGATACTGACCTATGACCAGGGACAGCCGGTAATTCTCTTGGTTGGGTATGACATAACACCATGGAAATGGTTTTAAAGACTTTCAGCCTTCATCTTGTCCTTACCATTCAAGATATGATTGTGAACTAGTAATAGGAACACTCTGGAACAGGTACTCTGCCAATATAAAATTCTTATTCTTAGTAACTGCAAATGGGAAGCCACAGTGCTAATTTAGTAACTACCTTTGATATTTTCATAAACTACCCAAATATTGAAAATCAATCATTATAAGCCTAAAGAGTTTCACTTATGTGGTTTTATAGACTTTGTATAAAGAACTATTAGTTGATGGAAAAGCTGAAAAGAATAACAATCTTGCCATAGAAACCCAGTATGAAATAGAATATGAACTCTTTTAAATGTATGAAATTGTCAAAGTTCAAAGGAGAGTCCAATTTCAGTAAAATGCAAGCTGGAAAATAGCTTACTGAATTCTGAATGAAGACATTACTATAAATCTCATAACATAACTTGATAATCCTGACATTTGCAAAAGCATAATGGCATAAGTCTTGAATTGCATAAACACCCTGCCTGAAATAAGTGGGATGGAAAATGTTATTCTAGTTTTACTCTCATAACCATTCTGTAGTTTTAAGTGCCCGTAGTTGTTTAAAAAGTATAAGTGGGGTACTGAAAATGTATTTTAAATTTTCCTGTATGGTTAGGAATTTAAGTCTATGTAGTGTGGGTTCACCAGGTCTCTTGCTTCTATCTCAGAAAGGTTTCTTTAACAATTATAAAGAAAAAAATGGCAAAGCCCCGTCCAATCTTCCCTACCCTGTTAGCCAAAGATATAAACAGTACTTTCAGATGCTTTTGACAGAAATTGGACTAGAAAACCTAACAGGTTAGGGCCCTTTAATAGAGATGTTTTTTTTCCTTTTGCCAGGGCCAAGGTTCTGCTCCACCTGTTTTCTTTCTCCCAACCACCCAATTCTATAACCCTTTCTCAGTCCCAGGTCCAGCTTGATGGCATGCTACCAACCTGTGTAGTTGTAAACTCAGAGAGGCTGTGCTCAAAAGAGATCTGCACTTGGCTTACTGCGTTGCTGTTGCCACTATGAAATTCTCACTAATTCTACCATTGAATTTGTGTTTTGTAAGTGAGGTCCAATGGGGCAATGGAATCTGTGAGTAGAAATGTGTCTGGAGCTCCTTGATACCCAGTTAACATACAGCATTTGCCATGCCCCACGGGCACAAGAGTTCTAATGGAGCCACCATGCACAGGAATTCCATGGCACTCAAGTGAGCACAAGGTAAGATGTGCAAGTGGGAATGGAGGGGCTGACAGTCCCAAGAGGCCACCCTTTCTGTTCATGCCAGGACTTTTAAAGAGCACAGGTAGAAGGCAATGGCATTCTAAGAAACACAAATGACCAAAGGGCCTGATGACATTCTTTCTTACTTGTGTTACTTCCTTGTATTAGTCCAACACTTTGCTGAAAATGTTAACAGGGAAGAAGGCAAGCTGGGGTGACACATCATTCCTTTTCTTTCAGTACTTTCTTACTTAACAATCAGATGGTAGGGAGTGTTGGCAGAAAGTGCACATATCAAGAAGTGAAACAAAAACAGCTGAATTAGTTTTGTGCAGTGTTTCCACTGGTCTGGTAAGAACAAAATACAGATGTACACAAGAGCTATGGAATATAAGTTATATAATTATGGTAGTTCTATGTTTTAGTAATGCAGAATTAAATGCTCCTATATTAGAATTTAAATCTTAAGTCACATTATGAAGATGAGTGGTAAAAATTCATATTAATTATTTAAAATCTTCATTTTTTCTTTACTTAGAGTAACATTACATAGCAAATAAAATATACAATGACAAATCAAGAAAGAGACCAAAAGGACAAAATCTACATTTTAGGACCTCTAATGGCACTTTTTCAAAGCAGAGCTTCCACATTGCCATGTCCTGTTCAGCCCCCACTTTTCTTAACTCCATGCCATCATGATTCCCCCCTTCTTCTTGTTATATATTTTCCAGCCTTATGCCATCAAATGGAAAAGGAGTCCAAAAACCAGAAGAGAGAATTATGGACTATCTGCTGGGAAGACAGGCCTAAGAGAAATTGAAATGACTTTTTGACAATAGAGGAAATGCCTTTAACACACAGGAAGATGGCAACTAGTAATTAAGGAAAATAGAAGGACCTTACTCTGGGGAAAATTGAGTTCTATGGGTAAGACCCACAAGTTCCAGAGAAAGCACAGAAGGCCCATGGGAACCAACATCTACCTGTGTGACCTCTGGATTTCAGAGGAACAGAAAGTGAAACATGGGAGTGGAATGGGTTGGTGGCACATGGATTCAGAAGGGTGAGACTGTGAGAAAAACTCTTCAACAGTTTACCTCCATAAGAGACTTCAGAAATTTAGCAGCTTGAAGATAGTAGTGTTGGCAGCTTTTAACATCAACTACAAATGATGTTTCAACATAAGTTTTTGACGTCATGGTCCAGAAACACTATTTATCCTGTATAATAGATGCTTCAACTTATGTGAAGAGTTATCTACAAATGCATTGTCTAAGATACAGTTCCCAACATTACCCACACCTTGGTTATCCCATGGAACGGGGATTTGACAATTGTTATCATTCCTTAGACAAAAAGTCTCAGAAGCTAGAGTTTCTTCCACTTGTAGCTCCTTAGGATGGTCAGATGTGGCAAATAGTAACACGTGCTACTTAAGGACCTAGGTGCAGGAATAATGCATAGGAAACTGGACAGCAATGGAAAGTGCAGCCCTAGGCATACAATCGTGAGAAGTAAAGTCTAAATAGAATCTTTGTCTTTTACTATGAGTTGGCATTTGCATAATTACAGGGGAAACTACAATTTTTGTGTGGCTGTAAAATAGAAATGTATATAAGTTATTTACACAAATGTCATTTCTCTCACAGCATAACAGCAAACATATTATTAGGTGTATCAGATCAGCTTGGATATATGTTTTGTTTGGGTTATGACAACAACACTTACATTAAATTAAAATCCTATAATATAAAGTTTAGCGATAGTGCTGGGTAACCAGTTTCATTCTAAAAGTCACATTTCTTTGGTTTAAATTTCAGTGCTTGCACTTATGCAGCATGGCCATCTGTTCATGACTTCAAAAATAAATACAGAGAACACTGCTTCTAAGGACCTGGAGGCTAATACACAAGCCTGGTCATTATCATGTTTACAGATGAAACTAATGGGAAGAAGGGCGGGGTAGGAATTCCAAGCAGGGATAAATACAGGGTAGAGGTCTGGAGAGAACATTCTAATCATAAAATGAATGTCTTTTTGTGTTCATGACTAGATTAGGATCAGGATCCACTGGGGTTGGGGAAATTAAGCTAGTATACCTTTCTGGGACCTAACACACCCAGTCCAATTTAAATCCCTTGCAAAGATCTTTAGCCAGTTCACTCTTGCTTGGTTAGAGGTAGAAACTCCCCCTGCCCCAGGGAGGCTTAAACTCTCTCTGGGACTTGAGTAGTATTGATGTGATTCGTTGTAATACTGTGCTGGGGTTGCATAAAAGGGAGCAGAAAGAAAAATCTTTGGGCTTCCCTCTTATCTTCACCCTCCTTCATCCAATCTTTCTCCATGTCATTTTTCTCCTAAGGTATCTTGCATTTGGTCCCCTCTGTCCTCTTTATTGCCATTGCCCTAGTAGAGCCAACAGCTTTCTAGCCAAGTTCTCTGCCTCCACTCTTGACTCCACATGATTTGTTCTCTGTAGAATGCTAGAGTCATCTTCCCAAAACTTAAATCTGACCATAGCAGTTCCTCATTGAATCTGTTCAATGGCTGCCCTTAGACTGAACCCAAGGCTCTTACAGTGATCTGCATGCTCTGTCTGATCTGGCCCCTGCTGAACGCTCCACCCCGTTTCTGATCACTTCACTTCCTCACAATATCTAGCTCTCTTCTCTGCGACTCCTCAGACCTTCCCCCTCCCAAGACCCCAGCACAGGACAGTGTTTCCCCTGGCTCCTCTCCAGGCCACCTCGCTCTCATCTTTCAGGCATCTCCTTTAGTGTCCTTCCTCATAGATTTATCTTTACCACTTTACCTAAAATGATCACTTCCCCAGAATCTCCATCCCTATTACATTTCCCACTATCTGGACCCAAAGCCTTACTGATTCTTGTCTCTGACCTCGGTCAACTCCGAGGTCCTTGAGAGCAGGAGGTCATGTCTATTTCCTTCATAGCTATATTCCCAGAACCCACCACAGTGCTGGTACAAGGCTGGAACTCAGCAAAATTTGTGGAATAACTAAATCTGTTTCCTGTTACAAGGTCACTGCAGTGCCCAAAATATTTAAAAACTGGTCCTCTGAATCCTATGGTCATTCCTAGGGAGGGTGTCTGCAACCACAAAGCTGATGAATGTACCTGGATAGTAAAATTATATTTTTGATCTCCGAAGTTGCTCATCTAAGGCTCCTCAGAGGTGAGGATTGTGCATGGTCATGTGATCCCAGAACCTTCTGTTATAGCAGTGGTAGCTTTGAAAAGACAAGTTTTTCTTTTCTGTATTTCCCACCTACATTTTCTATGCCTTGGAAATGCCTCTAAATTTCATATCATTCACATTCTCGTTAAGGTGGCTTTAACATCTGTTTTCTAGATCCCCAATGATGATGACAGAAACAACAATTAAAGGGTTCCTCATCCCAGCAGGCATCTGCTGGGAGACAGTCTCCCAGCAGGCATCCCAGCTCAGCCCAGAGGCACTCACTCACCATTCTCCTGTGCTCGCCTTCCCCAGCCAACTTTCAGTTCATTTGACTGGCTTAGATTCAAGCACACTTAAGTTCTGAAAGCTGAGATTTATAATTCAAGATGCTTACATTCTGAGTGGTGTTATGGTATCAAAAAACACATGATGCAAGTTTTAGAGGGCATTTCCGGAGGCAGAGCTGGAATTTCAGAAAAGAGTGGAGAGCAAGAGGATGGCTTGTACTTTGATCAACACTCATTTCCCAGGCCACATGGTGATTCCATCAGTGAAGCAAAGTGTGTGCAGATCAAACCATAAGAGCTGGTGGAGAACAGACACCCAATTAGTTGTAATAACCTTTGACTGGTAAGTGAAAGGAAAGAACTACGGAAATAGGGACACCCAGAACGAATTTCAGGACGAAACCACTCTGAATTTCCTATCTGATGCATCAGCCGGAAGGGCAGCCCTCCTGAGAGATGTGCTGTGCGTTCATTAGAACACAGGGAGCCAAGCGATGGGGAAGCCATGGCCCCAAATGGGCTTTACAGTTACTGTGAATGAAAAAGGAAGGCCATATATTTTTAAGAGAAAAAGCCATATAAATCTGACAGCTCCACCCCACTCATAGCAAATCCCAGTCATCTCCAGCCAAACCACTCTATTTTCCTGACAGAGACTTTCACGGTGGGAAGGCACAGTGAAAAATCTGTGGTAACAACCACAAACCACTTATGGTACACCCTGATCTTAATCATGATGTTTTTGGGTTCATTCAGGGAAAGGTAGGTCACTCACCCAAATTTTTCAAGCACACACACACACACACACACACACACACACAGACACACACACACACACACATACCCCAAGCCCAGTACTCAACCAACACACATGTAGATGAATTATATAAAAATTCATTTCCCTCTAAATTGCATTAAACCTTTGTTTTAAAATTTCTGAGTTACTGCTCTTAATAATACTATTATCCAGTTAATATTTGTTGTGTTGAAATAGGCTAACAGAGATGAAGACAGTATTTTTAATAATTTTCTAGTTATATGTGCAAATATTGCTAGTGATATCTATCAACACTTTATGTAAACATATTCTGCTATGGTTTGGATATGGCTTGTCCCCCAGAAGTTCATGTATTAGAGGCCTAGTCTCCAGGGTTGTGGTCTTGAGGAGGTAGCACCTTTAAGAGACAGAACTAATGAAAGGTAAGAAAGAGGTCATGGGGGCCCATGAACGGCTTAATGCTGGGTCTCAGAAGTGGGTTAGGTCTCCTGCGACTGGATTAGTTTTCAAGAGAGCAGGTTGTTATAGGGGAGGCAACCCCACCACTTGGCCTGCTTCTTGCTTGTACCTGGTCTTTTTTCTATTTTTCTGCCATGCTGTGATGCATCAGGACACTGATGCCAAGCTGTTTAGACTCTAGTCACCAGAATTGTGAGCCAAATAAATCTTTATTTTATATGCCACCTGTCCTTAGGTATTTTGTTACAGCAACACAAAATGGACTTGTACATGCCCTTTTATTTTGTTTAGAATTCCGTTTTCAGATGTTTTTACTAAAGACTTGTAAAAATGCACGTATATATCGCTATCCATCCATTTTCTCCTTTCTTGTACTCAAGCAGCTGAATGTAGCTGGAAAAAAGCACACAATCAAGCAGACAGGTTTTAGACTTTAACATGGTCTCAAACTTCAAATAAGATTCCTACATTGCCAGTAATCCTATGATATTTCTCTAGTTGCTTTATCAAGCGTGCTCTTCTAATCTCTGAGATAATTATTTTGTACAGTTCTTTTCTTCCCCAAACCTCTTCCCCATTCATTTATCTTCCAATCAATGGCTGCCTTATGCAGTACTATAAGCTGTGGTTTGGGGCTCCCTTTTCTTCCCACTGCCCATCCTTGCAAGGTGGCCTCTGTATGCTTCTCTTTCTTATACAAGTTGTATGTGCTGTTTCTTCCAAGCCTATCTAGGTTGTGTCTGTCATCTTTCCTCCTGTTTCTCTTCTGCACTGTCACTCTTACTTTCACTGCGATTTAGATACACCAACACATTTACATCTCCAGCCAAACAACTCCTTTGAGCTCCAGACTTGTGCATGCTGGATATTCTGCATGGGCTTCCATAAACATCTCAAACTTAACCCGTACAAAGTTAACCCAAGTCATCCTTCCTCCTACAAACTTTTTCTCCTCTGTCTTCCCCATGACAATGAATGGCTTCCCATTCATTAGCTGTCTATGTCTTTCTTCTTCAATCCCCACATCGATTCCTGTCATGCATGTTTTTTCCTCTTAATACATTTTGAAACTGACTGTCTTGTCCAAACCATCCATCATCATCTTGACAGGGCTACTGAAATAGTTTCCTACTTGGCCTTACATCTATCCTTGCTCCCTTCCCATCTGTTCTCCACAGAGTAGGTGAGTAATCTTTCGTGCATATTACCCCTTTGACTAAAATTCCCCAGTGGTTTCCCAAAGCATTTCATATAAAACTCAAACTCATTACAAGATCTTGTATGACTGGTCTCTGCATCTCTCCATTGTCATTTCATGCTACTTTTCCTCGTCCGTCACCTTACAGTCATACTGATTTCTTTTCAGTTCCCTGAAAATGCCCAGTGCTTTCCCATCTGGGGATTTGCAACTGTTGTTCCACATGCCTAGAATGTTCTACCATCATTTTGATCCATTTATCAAAACAGCCTTTTATATGTTTACTCCCTCATTTACTGTATATATTTCTGCAGATAGATTGTAAATTATACAAGGCAAGGATCAGATATGTATACCTAGCCCTGCCCATAGTATATCATATGTAAAAGGAGATCAATATATACTGAGGAATATTTCGAGTAAGCAAATGAATGAGTGATTACAAAAAATGTTTGTTATAACAGCAAACAATATAAACAACTAAGATATTTATTAATAAGTGAAAGGTTATGTGAATCATGGCATACCCTTGGAATACTAAGAGGTGGCTCTATTTGCACAGGTATATAAAGCTGACCAAGATACATTAAGTGAAAAAAGAAAACTATAAAACACAGTATTTAAAAAGGGTTTAATATATAAATAGTTATATAGTACTCTGTTAGAGTGCGTAGATGATTGGAGTCATCCCTGGTGCCTCTGGCACAGATTTCCTGGATCCTCACCAACTGCTAGAGCTTTGATTGGAAAAATCTGCAGCCCAAATTGGTGCCCACTGACTCCTTTTGGTTTCCCTCTGGCTGCTGCATTTGTATTTATAGACAGACACAATGGAGGAGTGTATGTATGTGGGGATGAGGGTGGGCTGGGGTTTGTGCTTTTTCTTGCTCAGAGGTACTAAGCCCAGTTAGATTTACTTTAGTACACTTGGTCTTTAAGTGCTTTAGTGATTCTCAAACTTTAGCATGCATAAAGGATCAGTTAGAGGCTTATTAAAACTCAGATTTTGGGTTGGAGTTGTGGCTCAGTGGTAGAGCACTTGCCTAGTATGCGTGAGGCACTGGGTTTGATTCTCAGCAACACATATAAATAGATAAATAAAGGTTCATCAACAACTTAAAAAAATAATAAAAAAAGAAATCTACTTAAAAAAAACCCTCAGATTTTGGGGTCCTGTGCCCACAGATTCTGATTCAGTAAAACAGGAGAGATCCTGAGACTTTGTACTTCAACAAATTTCCAGGTCGAGGGCTGAGAACTGTTACTTTGGTGGGGGATAACCTTGTCTTTCCTTTCTGTAAGCACAAGTGGCAAGTGTCATGAAGTCATATAGGACAGCATCTGTCCCTTTTGTTAGCTTTCAGCCCAAAAGCCTTTAATTTCCCTGCCTGACAAGCTCTTGGCAATCACTACTTTAGAAAGGCAGGCAGAGGTGGCTGTTGGGAATGTCTCTACTTCAGGGAACCCCAGGGTTCCAGCCCCCCACCCTGCAGTGTTTGTGCAGCATTTCATGCCTCACTCTGGCAGGACTTAGAGTGTCCCTCACCAGCATCATGTCCCCTGCCCCAAAGGTGACCTCCTGGAGAAGGCTGGGGAGTGAGCAGAGGGACTATCTGGTGGGGCGAGTTACTGAAGGAGGGGTCTGGGTCCTGTGAAGGGCCTTGATATGTCAGCCATTCACTTCTGCTCTTTTTTGTCCCCCACCCCATTTTCTCCTTCCCTGTATTCCTCATTCCTCCAGTATTAACTGAATATATGCTCAGTGCCAGGCACTATATAGTGGGAGTTAAGGAAAACAGATGTGGAAAACTCAGTCCCCACCCTCGGTTTATGTGGTTTTATACTGTTGACAGATAGTTAAGCAGCTACCATAGAAGATCAAAAGCAAATAGGTGCTAAGATGCAAATTCTTGGAAGTACAGGAAGCACAGAAGTAGGAACAGTGAATTCTGCATGAAGAAATGAGGGAATACTTCAAAAAAGGGGTGCCATTTCAGTGGTCACAGAGGATAATGGAAAGAATAAAGAGTCTATGCTTTGGGGGGAATACAAAATGCTAATTTTCCTATCAGTACCCTTCCATGTTATGGGAGTAGGGAAGGGGGAAAGGAGCATTAGTGTGTCTCCAGGCTTAACAATGTAGTGCCATCAAGAGCATCATGTCCTTCAAGGAGCAGCCCTACTTTCCAGGGATATTTGCCAGCTTCCCAACTCCATAGGTGTTGCTGTGATCTACCTATTCAGATCTGTTTCTGCTCTCTGAAACAAAAAATGGACTTTCAACCCTGGAAAAGCTTCCTTACATCTGTCTATTTTGACATTCATTGCTTCTGGCCTTATTGACTGGTAGAGACTCATTTTTTTATGGGTCTGAGTTCACTTCCATTTCAGCAGATGCTTACTCTGATCCCTTTCTATCTTTACATCCACTGAGGAGCTAGGACCAGGTATGCCACTTCTTGGAGCCTCAATATTCTCAGTTGAAGGGACTATATGACTTCCAAGGTCCCTTCTAATTTCAATATTCTATGAGTCTCTGGATCTTAACTGGTAACCTTTCCAGCTGATGTTTGGCTTTGGCTGCTACAAAGCTGGATGCATTCAAGGGCAGTGTGGGCAACAAAGATTTCAGCCAATGGGCTAGGACTGCAAATTAAGCAGCTGTGATGTCAAGAAGCATCACCACAATTTCAGACTCAAACAGCATAAAACAGAATTTTATAAAAGATAGACTTTTGGAGGTATTTATGGGAGTCACAAAGGGACATTCTGAAGATACAATAATACCTTAATACAAAATTTCCTGGCTTTCTTTTGAGTTACTGGAACACAGTGTTTATGTTTCGTAATGTTAATCACATGCAATTCTTCTCAATCTGGGATCTAATGGATGCAAAAATTGGTCCAAATGTCAATTTTAAACATATGTTTTTTATATTGAATAGACCTGTGTGATTCCAAACACCAGTTAACTCTTTGATGAAATTTGGGTCTGATTTTTTTCAGGGGTGGTTATAATTGGTATTCAAGATGAGAAGAAATTCTTAGATCACTCCAGCAACAGGGTCAGCAGAAGAATTGGAAGGCTACTTCCCAAAGCAAGGGAAGAAGGCCTGGGACAGCTCAATGAATACTGCTCACTCTGAGGGATGGAGAGAGTTAGGAAGCTGTCCAGCAGACTTTGGTAGGATCTGGAAATTTGAAAATTGGACAGAACAATGAAAGCCAATGTGAGAACCCTTTCATGGGGACTTTAAATGCATATGGAGAACATACTGATTTTGTTGGTCATTAATAGTCATTTTGAATTTCAAAATGACCATTTTCATTTTTTTCTAATGATGTGAAACAGTTTCACTTGGTCCTTAGAGAGCAATTAACCAGACATTTTGTTGGTGTCCAACAATTGTGCTTGTTGTTTTGTCTGAAGAAAAGGAGGCTGGAAGATGACTTAGTCTTTCAGGAGAAGAAGAAATTTGTAGTTTAAAAAATAACACAAATAAGGGTTAGACTTAAGGCTTTAAATGCTAAGGCATCACAAATAGAAGAGCTAGCAAAGGCCAGGCACTTGAGGGATGGGGCATCTGCTCTGAAGATCTGACAACTATCATCTATTTATCCTACCAAGAGATGTTTAATTTGGAACTGCTTTTTGAGCCAGTAAAAGTAATGGAAGAAATTTACTTCATAGTCATAACCTTGGATATTTTTTAACTGCAAGTAAAATTTCCTGATTTAAGATCCACTATATTCATTAATTTTAGTTCCAGATAACTTTTGGACATTTAAAAAAAAAATCCAACTCACCACTAAGGGATAAAGATTAGTGATGGATAGGGTACCAAAGAATGTGCCATGAACTTGGAAAGTAATCCCTAAAGCAATATTTCCCAGATATTTTGAGCAAAGGCAACACCAATACAAGAACTGCAGTCTTCTGGAGTGACTTTTTTTTTAAACTGAAGTCCTTTTATTTAGATATATGAATCCTGGAATATTTGATAAAAATCTAGCATGTTACCTCCTCAGTTCACTTCATATGTGAGGTCATCTGCCCCTGCAGACACCCTGCCCATTCTTAGATGTTAGGAGCATAAGTGCAGCAGTTTATTGAAAGGATCCAACTTGGTGGAGATCCCCAGAAAACAACTACACTTTTTACAAAACCAACTGCTTTTCAAACTAGTTTCCCTATTCCGAATGTCATCTCAATGCAGATTTCTAATTTTTCCAGTATTAATGAACAGTTTCATTTTCAAGTATTAAAAAGTCTGGCCAATCTTATATCAAGACTTTAGTTTTTTATCCAATTCAATTCATATCATGGCTACTTTAGTCTTAATAAAAGTCAGAAAATTGTAGTGAGGAAGGAGTTACATACTTTTGTTTGTGTTTTCTTTAATCCTCTTCCTTACCTATTCTGGAAGAGCAGAGTAAGAAGAAAGGTAAATGGATACAAAAATGCTTTATTGACTGGCTTTGGTGCACTCTCTGCCAAATCATGGATCCTTCTCTTGTGGGATATTTTCGTGGATTCCTTCTGTGAATCTCTATGTTGTACTGCTTTGTTTTGTTTTGTAGTTTTAGGGATCAAACCCAGAGCCTCTGTATGTTAGGCAAGTGCTCTACCACGGAGCTATGCTCCCAGCCCTATACTGTTCTCTTATGCAGGCAGTATACTCTAAGGTTGACCACTTAAACCCCTCTAGGCTTATACTGGTGCTCTATATCTCACATGCTCTTTCTGTTCGGGGCGTGATTTCAACTGAAGCTCGCTTATTTGTATGGTTCCACTCTAGCCCAAGAGAAACCAGAACCCTTGCTTTGTTCTCAGCAGAGCTATAACACAGTACTCTCACCTCATTCGTTTGTTGGGGACAATTGAAAGGTCCCAGCCTGCCTCTTCTTTAGACCTTTTCAGATGATGACCAGGCACTGGACTACCAAACTCCACGGGACACATGCCACAGCCTCCCAAGAACTTTCCTTATACTCTCCTGTGGTGCTTCTGAGGCCAAAGAACCTATCAGTGGGCCAGGTGTGGAGATCAAAACCTTCCTCCTGTCCCTGTCAGGATGACAAGGGCTCTCTTTGGAAACAGACACTATCTTCTTTCTCATCAACTGTCCAGCTGTGTCTTACATGTAAGTAGTAGATGGGCAATGGATTCCCTTCTCATTTGGGTCCAGAACTGGTTTGGACCTAAATGAAAAGGGAATCCAGGAGACTCTGGAAGCATACTCTAATTCTAATACATCTCTAAGATACATGGGCACTTTATGCTCATTGACTGCAGCTTTGGAGTCTCAACAGAAATGGGCAACAGAAGTTCTATTTGTTACAACAGCAAAGACTCAATGAGAATCAGAGCCAAGGCAGGGCTGAAAGGATAGCCTTATTTTATCAATAGAAAAAACATTTCAGACATAATTATTCCTTTATTGTTTTGTTTTGAATTGGTGGTGAACCCAAAGAAAACTACTTAAAAAGTAGGTGAGGTGGAAACCAATGAGGTGATGCTGGAAGAGGCATTTCCAATGTGAACATAGAGTACTGATAGTCCTCATTGACCTAAGGCAGAGTTAAGTAGAGATGAATCTGAAAACCAGAGATGGTTTTGAAAAGGGGGGTCAGGGCTGGTGGTGAAACATCAGGAGGTGAAGTTTAGCACAGGTGTCCAGGGTCAAGTTTGCTCACTAAGGACAAGAAAAACAGTTGGGTGAAGCAAGAAAAGCATTGTAGATCTGAATCAGTAGATTAGTGCTGAGGAATTTGCTCACTAACAGGAAGGAGAACATCTAAGGCTTTATGTGCCTGAAAACATTCACTCTCTCACTCTTGCTCATACATTTACAAGCTGTGTATCATGGACTGCAGTAGGCACTGTGTATCATGGGTGCTGACTGTGTATCATGGACTGCAGTAGGCACTGGGATTACAGCAATTAACATGATGAGTTTACCCTGAGAAAAATAAACCACATTCAAGGGACTAGAATATATTCAGTTTGGCTACAGAACAGAATGCAAGAAGGATGGCAAGAGATGGGGATGGAGACGTGAATAAAGGCCAAATCATATAGGTCCCTGTGGACCATTTTAACAATCTGAATTTTATTTCAGAGGAAATGAATTAAGAGTTTTAAGCAGGTGTTAATAAGCATTATGTCTTAGAAAATCAATTTGACTGCAGTAGATTGAGAGGCCCAGCAGAAGGGCAAAAATAAATTAATGAGGCTTGGAGAGTGAGAGAAAGGGATGATTAAGGTCAAGCCATTGGGTGGCTAGTGGTGCCATTTGTTTAGAAGTGAACACTTGAGATTCAAACTAAAAGTAAGGGCACAGGAGGGTAGGGGAATGGAGATGTTGAACTTTCATTAAATATGCCTGTGAAGCACCCAATCTGATATGTACAGTAGAATGCAAGGTTAGGAGAGAAATGGGCAAAACATGTATTTGTAACTGACAAATGTATGATATTTGGAGATATGTGAGTGGATAAGGAATATGAAGAATATGAAAAGTAGGTCTACAAAAGATTTCTGAAGAATACTGGTATTTAAGGGTGGGTAGAGAAAGAAGAGCCTACAAGGGGAAATGAAGAGTGGCCAGAGAGTTAGGCACAAAGACAAGAAATAATGGTGGGCTCAAAGTCAAGAACTTATTAGCCCCTTCTTCCACTGGGCTTTATTCATCTTCCTGTGAGTCTGGAATTATTATGGGAATGGGTTTATGAATATTTTATATTAGTTTCTTGGGGCAGCTGGGAGCAAGCAAAGCACATTATTTATTCCCTAAGGTTATGTAATGTCCCCAAGCATATTTCTCATTAGGAAGGTCTAGGTCAGTGGTTTTTAACCTTGATTATACAATGGAATCATCTGGAGAGCTTTAAAAATACTGATAAATGGATCTTTATCCTCTCCAAATTATGATTTAATTGGTCTTAGAATGCTGCTTGGAGATTGGATTTTTTTAAAAAAGAAGTTCCCCAGATGATTCTAAATGTGTAGCCAAGCTTGAGAAGAACTGACCTAGATCTTGCTTAATTGAGGTAGTTTTTGATTTTGCATCAGTGTTTCCTGATCAAAGACACATTAATCTCTCAAGAACTAGTTTGTTTAGCTTAATGGAAAAAAGTGAGAAGTGTGTGCAGGCTCTTATGGGTCGTGAGTGAATGGAGGCATGTGCATACCCATTTGGGGGTACTATGGACACTTATGGGGCTGCAGAGGATGGGTTCATGTGAACTGTCAAGTACTCTGATACATCATGTCTAAATTGTGCATAGGTGGCCTGCGATAGGCTTGGCTGTCTAGTAACAGTAGCAAAACAGAGGACCAGAATACTGTTCTCTAGAATCACTGAGCTATTCTGCAGGGGCAAGCAATAGGTGGCAGCTTACTTAATATTAAGCTCAGGAGAGTGGTGAAGAAGTCGAAATCTGGTTTTGGCTCTCTCTTGTCAAATCATTTTATCAATAAATCAACTCCACAATATTTAACAGTCTGGTAACTGCAAGGCTTGATGCTTACTCTTCCTTAAAAGGCATGTTAAGAAAGCCGTTTGTGTGATCCTATTTTTAACATTTACTCATATTATTAGAAAAGCCTGTGGGTGGCATTCTACTACAGCGACTTTCCCACCACCTCTTTCTTATCTCATCTGTATTTTCTTTCTTATTTCCTGGTTCACTCTGCTCCATGCCTCCCTATTTCCTTTCCTTTTCTCTTTCTCTCTTTTTCTTTTCTTTTCTCTCAGTCTCTTGGCACTTTTCCTTAGGCACACTGCCTCTTTTTTTTTCCTCTTGTCACCTCTATACTCATTCCTGGTTTTATCCGTGTGGAGCACATCTTTCTTAGCTCTGTCTTCCATCATCTTCCTGCACGCTTTAACATTCTTTCTTCATCTTTAAGGAAAGGCATAATGAGAGAAAAGCCATTGAGTGTGAAGTCTGAAACACAGGTTTCAGACTCTGCCCTGTTAGTGACAGCTGTATTACCTGGGATATGCCTCTTGCACATTCCAGGCCTTGGCTTCTTCTTAAGAAAATAAAGTTGGTGTGGATCAGTGGTTTTCAAACCTGACTGCACAGAGCAATGGAAGGAGCCCATTGTAGATCAGTGGAATCAGAATACATGGTGGTGGAACCAAGGCCAGGTCCATTTTCTCTGGCTTGTGGGGTATAGGGAGACTACTCTCAGAACCTCCAAAATCCAATATCATCTTCTTTTGCCCATAGCAAGTCCAGCTCTACTTTGGAGAAACTTTCCAATTTCACAGTTTCAAGGTTCTGGTGTTTTAAATTTGAGTGAAAATAAGGGGAATGGACAAATAGTACTAAGGATACAGAGGAGGAGTCTGAAAGAGTTGGCTGGAAATCACATTTAATTAAATCACATTAATAATGACTTGCACAAGGCAAATAACACAGAGGAAGGAATATAGATGTGTACATGGAAAATATCAATAAGAGAAGATAAAGCTCTAATCTAAGGGCCAGCCAGAAACGTTGAAATGAATCAAAAGGTAACAATGTTGAATAAACCCCAACAATTTCAGGTTTATAGAACTACTGATACAGAAAAGAGCTGTTAGGGATCAACTAGACTAAGCAGATTGTAAAGGACAGTCCGCAGATTCCTGGGATCCTCAAGACCCTTTCTGGGGTTCTTTAAATTCAAAATTATTTTCACAGCAATTGTAGGAGACTGTTTGCTTCATTTACTCTGTTGGCATTAGGGTGGATGGTGGAAAAGCTACAGAGGGTGGAACTGCTGGAGCCCAGGTTGAGGTGGTGCCACCCACTCGCACTATCCTCTCATGGTCCTCACTGCCTGCACTCACAGGAAACAACAAAGCTGGTGCCCTTTCATAATGTTCTTGATGAAATGGTAACAAAATCTTATTTTCTTAATTTTGACTTCCTGAGCATACACCTTTTTGCAAGATAAAAAGCACATGTAGGCCTTCTAGTGCCTTTGGAGGAACAATGGTTTTCTTGAGAAGCACTGATGAGACATTTGAATGGTAAGATCAATAGCTGCTTTCTTCATGGAACATCATTTTTTTCACGAATAAAAACTATTCACAAACTATTATTTTCAGGTTTGGGGATTTTGGCAGACATTTTCTCTAAAATTAATGAGGTCAGTTTGTCACTTTAAGGAAAACAACAGACAGTAGTTGTTGCCAACAATAAAAATTTGAGCTTTCAAGTGAAAATTAGAACTTTGGAAAACCTGTATCCCTCTGTAAATATGACAACTTCCCAGGAATTAATGATTTTTTTTCTGAAAAGATTTGGGATGATTTTAATGAAGTCATTTAAAATATTTTATATTGAAATTATACAACATTTAGAAGACCCATATAACTAACCAAGCCAATATTTTCCAAATTACTGATGAATGATGTTACTGTGTGGGTAAAAGAACCATGTGAATGACAAGACAAACCAGTGGATTTTAAACTAAGAGTATTGAAAGTGCATTGATAGGGTTTGGATTTCAGATTGCAATTAATTTTTGAAAAGTCACTTCTGAGTTTTGGTGTAGTATCAAACAAGAATATCTGAATGGACTGTTAAGTACTCCTCCCTTTTCCAATTACATATCTGTGTAAGTACAAATTTTCTTCATATGGTTCAAACAAAACAGCATATTGCAACAAATTGAATACAGAAGCAGATGAGAATTCAGCTGTTATCTGTTAAGCCAGACGCTGAAGAGATTTACAAAAATGTAAAACAATGTGTCTCTTTTCGCTATTTTTATTTTTGAAAATAGTTATTTTTCATAAATTATATTATTTATGTTAACATGTAATGGGGTTTATTGTTATTTAAATACATAAATATTTAAAAACTGTTTTAATTTTTCTAAGATAAATATTGCCATAGACTCCCCCTTTTTAGGACCATCTTGGACTTGTAACTGCTTGCTCACTATCTGTTTTCCCTACTGGACTGTGAGTATTATGGAGGATCCTCAAGACCCTTTCTGTGCCTGCCTTTTCCTAATACTGGATCTGGGGAACAAAGTAGGTACCCAATAGCTGTTTTCACAGATATCTTCCCTAGCCTCTGTGCTAAAATATTTCCCTTTTTCTCAAATATTTCCTAACCACCCTACTTGATTTTTTTTATCTTTAGTATCTATCTCTGTGTAACCTACTAATATCTTGCTTAGCAAGTTAATTATGTATGATGTGGGTAAAGAGGTCTATAATAATAATTCCATGAGGGCTAGAATAGTTTATTCTGTTTAGTATGTGTCCCCAGCAACTAAAAAAGTGCCATAAACATAGGAGGAAGTCAATATTTTTTTGAATAAATGAATAAATTTGTGGCTTGCTTAAGTCATCAGTGGCACAGCACATACATCAAACTATTCTTTTTTTAAGCAGTGGGTTTGGATTTGAATTTATTCATACATGTGTTTTCTCCTTGTTTCTCTGGTGCATAAAAATATACATTTGTGTGAATTTTGAACAAGGTCACAAGCAAGGTCTGTCATCTGTAAATGGTGACATAAATTGGCCCATGTGTTAAAGGGCTTATGACCTTGACCATCACTGGACCGTAAAGATGTAGTAGGCCAAATGCAATTATGGTTGGCTTGACCATTCTCTAAAACCACTTACAAGCGTGCCTTAAACACATTTTTGAGGAAATGAAGAGCATATGAACAAAGCAAAAGAATCATTTTTAAAAAGAGTACATGAATAGACAACAGAATCCAAAAGGTCTTGGAGCAATAAACCAAAGATAAAAAACATAAACTCCTTCAAAAGTACATAAATAACTTAAACAGATAATGTCTGCTCTCTGAAAATAGTTTGCAAGATGGAGGGAAAGTTAAACAGCAAGAAAATTAAGTAAACAAAAGCAACTAATCCCCAGCACATTAAGGTTTATAATCCAGTTAGGAAACAGCAAGTTTGAAATACATAGTCGTTTCACATGCATTCACCATGATATAATTGGATTCAAGATGTAAAAAGGAAATATCAGGATAATTAAATTTAAGGTTATATGAACTGTATCAAATTAAAAAGGAGAAACAAGTATAATGTGAGGAAGACAAATCACTGTTTTTTAAAAAATAGTCTTTAGGATTCAGATGACTCATTAAATAAAGAATTATTCATTAGTTCCTTTCACATAATTAAAAAGCACAGTATATTAATGTAATAATTTAGCATGGGTGTTAGAATCCTTATAGCTGGAGAAGCAATTTCCCAATTTTCAATTATAATTTAAAAGGCTTTAATATTAGGATATCCTTATAGTGTGACACTAGGGTTTAATTGTTAAAATTCAGTTTTTCAAAGCTGAAGTTTGCTACTCTGAAATGTGCTGCATAAGTCAAAGTCTGAATTATATAGAAGTTGTTATATTTACTAAAACATTGTAACTGTTTCCACAAATTACTAAATAAAAACCAAGGTGAAGATATTAAAACTGATTTGTGTATGTGCAAGCATTCACTTAAATTTGGAATTATCCAAATTATGCACAATTCCCAAGAAGTTAGGCAAGAGGTCTTTCTCCCCCACAGGAATTCAATTTAAAGACTTATAAACTTCTAAGATTCTAGGCATTGTCCTGGGCTTTGGAAATAAGGACATGAATAATACATAGCCCTGTCTTCCAAAGTTGTTATCTCATAAGGGTATAGTAAATGCCCATAAATAACTACTATAAGAACAGTTATATGTTTAATAAGAGGACAAATCCCTATGTCTACACAAAATAATAATATATTATTCAATTCTAATCACTCTTATCAAACTTTGGCTGTAATCTTGATTCTCTGATAACTTAGTGAATAGTGTTAGACAGAGAAAAGTATATTGTATATTAACAATAGGTTGGCAAAGTTCCTTTCTCTTCTGCTTCCTTGTATAATTTCAGAGAATCAGAGTGGACACTTATTATTTTCAACCTTCAGGAAAAGGGAACAAGAACTCCTTTGACATAAGCATACCATGGTAGGAATCCCACTTGAGGACACTGGGAAGCTGAGATGCCAGGTCCATTCCCCTGCCCTTAATTCTATATTTAAGTGCTTAGGCATCTATTCATTTTGAAACGGCCAAGAAGAATCAGCACATTAACTGTACCATGATACTCACATTTTTCTCACCATGGCAGGCAAGATCCAGAGAGTCAATCTTCTGATTCATCTTTTACTAGTTGCTATTGATCTTCTCACAGAGCAAATTACCAAATCATGCCTGTTCTCACAGAGCCTCCTTTTTTGCCCACTTACAGCAGATGCTCTCAAATTTTATTTTCCTACAAAGTTTTAGACCATCTGATATAAGTATCCTAAACTTTCAAGCTGGCAACCTCAGAATCTTTACCATCACATACACTGAAATCAAGTTACTTGGAATTAAATCCTGTTTATGTACATCTTACTGCCTTTGAGACCCTGGGCAAGTTGTTTGGAACTCTGAGCCTGTTTTTCATCTGTAAATTTAGGAAATTTTTTACCTTACAGAGTTGTTGAAAATATTAAATACTTTTAAACTACTTGGAATAGTTCCAGATACTTAACAAAAATTGTAAACTAATGATAATAAATATTTTTATTATCCTTTCATTGCTGGATTGAAGAGAAACATCTTACTTGTTAAGGGTCCTCTTTTCTCTGGTCTCGTTTGTAAGCTGACTCTTCTAATTATCTATATATTATATCTTGACTTACTTTCATTAATCTATTCTCTCACTACTTGAAAATTCCATTTTAAAAACCTGCTTTCTCATTCCTGCTATAGTCATGTGGCTCTGCCTGTAAGAACTGACACACTTCTTGAAAAAAATATCTACAATGTTCACCTCCATTTGAAATCACCTACCCACTAGTTTGCATCTAATCCATCCAATGAACTATTCACTACCAAATGTGAGGGCTTTTCTGGAACACTCTTCTTCCCCACCTCTACCTATAACTGAATACTGACCAGCAACCTCCTCCTTTCTGAAACTCTCTTCTTTTGCTCTCTGTGACCCTCAACTGTTGAGAGTTCTCTTCTTACTTCTTTGCTCTCTCTCTCTCTTATCTGTGGTCTTTTCTCAAGTTGTCCTCAGTCTGCCTCTACCTGATCTCCTCCTCAGCAATAATCAGCTCTTCTCTGACTCCCAAATCAATATCCCTGGCCTGAAAGCTATAAAATCTACACACTAGTATTTCCACCTGAACAGAGGTCATTTGCTCCTGCATTGTTTTCTGTGCTTAAAAATGTGTCCAAGTTTAAACATCTTCTTTTGAAAGGAGTTTTCTTATTTAATTCCTTGTTCCTGTTGGAGCGACCTTTTCTCCTTGCATTCCTTCTCTCTAAGGTCCAGCCATGCCAGCCTTCTCATTCCTTTAAAGTGCCCCTTTCCACCCTGTGTTACCTTTATTGGAAACATCCTCTTTTCCTAGCCCAGGCAACTGCTTCAACTAAAATGTCACTTTACTTTTGTTGTTTTTATTAGAGTATTTTAGTTAGACATAATAGTGGGGTTCACTGTGACATATTTTTTTCATTGTGACATATCATACATGAATATAATGTAATTTGCTCTATTTCATTCCCCCGTGCTTCCTCTTTTTCTCCCTTCTTCTGCTCTACTATTCTCCCTTCTATTTTTGTGAGAGTCCCTTTTTAAAATGTCATTTTCTAAGTGTAACCCTCCATGTTCCCCTATTTTTATTAATGCTTTCTCATGATAACATTTATATTTCTTTCAAAGCACTTAAAACAACTGGTTATTATACATTTTTTCCTGTGATTATTTGTTTAATATCTATCTAATCTCCAAAAATATAAGCTCTGTGATGCAGGGCTAGTTTGTTTGATCTCAGCTGACCCTCCAGTACTTGGCTCATGGTGAGCCTTCAGTAACTGTTCATTGATGAACAAAGTAAAAAATGAATTCAAAGGAACGAAACAATACAGTATTTTTGAAGAACTACAAATATAGTGGACTCTCTGTAGTCATAGGTTCTACATCTGCAGAAATATTTGAGAAAAAACACATCTGTACTAAAAAAATTCCCTCATCATTATGCTCTTAAAATATGGCATAAAACTATTTACACATTATTTATACTGCATTAGGTGTTATAAGTAATCTAGAGATAATTCAAAGTATATGGGAGGAAGTGCAAATACTATACCATTTCCTATAAGGGACTTGAAACATCCATAGATTTGGGTGTCTGTGACGGTATATTGAGTGGTGACTACGGTTTTATGACTGAAGCATAAAGGGAAATCAGTGAGGGGTGGGAAAGAGGAAACCATGAAAGATGACCCTGAAGAGGTTATAGGGGGTGGTCAGCTCACTGCAGGCCTATAAGCCAGTGGGAATGGGTCCACTAAGATGTAATCAGGAAAGTAAGCCAATTGGAGGTATGCTTCAGGAAGATGACACTGATAGTGGTACAGAAGAGAGAGATTTGAGAGGTGCATACCTCCTCAGATGGGACAGAGAATGAAGTCTCCATCTACATGTTTGGGTTGTTGGTAGTGAACATCTCCTGGCTTTGCCTACCCAACGTGAACTCCCATTTTTTCTGGCAATAGCATCTCCATTTTCCTCTGAAAGAGTACCTTCTCCTCAGTGGATGCTATTTTTCGGATTGTGAATAGAGATGCCAAGGGGTGGGAGTATGATGCAAACTAAGCCAATCAAACATTCTCTTGGGAATCTGAGATTTGAATTGAGTGACAGCAAGAACAAAGCTAATTCATCTCAATTATAGTCTCTGAGGAGACTGTTCTTTAGAGGCTGCTCCCTAGGTACCCACAAATATCCAAGTTCCTACCCTTTCTTGGTTGCTTAGCTTTTTAAGTTGTGTTATCCATATTTTTCCAACATATTCATTTTTTTTCATTTAAGTTAGCCAGAGTTGGTTTCTGTTGCCCACTCATAAAGAACCCTAAAATGTATATAGCACTAGATCCCAAACTTAGATGATATAAGCATCAACTAAGGTGCTTGTTAAAAATGCATATTTCTGGATCCCATCCCAACCCAATCCACTGAATCAGAAACTCCAGGGGGAGGGTCTTAGAATATTTACTATTAAGAAATTTTTTCTTAAGTAAGTTTTAATAATAGGCAAACTCATCTAACACTAAACTAGGGCAAAGGTGTAGGAAAAGAAAAAGGAACAAAATGACATGGTGATAAATTGGGTATATTGAATGAGGGACTGTTAGGAGGACATGCTGTGAAAGGTGAGGAGAAGCATGTTTATGGAGAAACAGTGAATTTGGTTCTGGGGTATGTTGATTTTTAGATACTGCAGGACATCTGAGTGACAATTGTAGACATGTGATGTTAGGCAAGTTGCTTAGCTTCTCCATCTACTGGAGATAACAACAACAACAATAATACATACTGGTAGAGTTTTTTATGATGCATAATATAAAACACTTAGAACTGTGCCTGGCATTTGATAGCTACTACGTAAGTGTTAAGGAAATAAGTGAAGCAAAGTTGGATATAGGAGTTCACATTTAGGACAGACATTCTGGTGGGAGGTAAAGACTTGTAAGTTAGGATCCACAGGGAGTGTTTGAAGTTAAGGACAAGAATGATCAAAGAATACATGTGGTATATAAAAAACAGAAGGACCCCTACTTAGTGTGCTTTTCTCCTATTTCAACATGTCAAAATTCTTCAATTGCCACATTTCAACAATTCTACAATGATTTTCCCCAGATTTTTAACATCTCTGAAAAAGGGATACCTCTTACAATCAACGACATACTAGACATGTAATAGTTTAATTATCGGAGTTCTTTTTTTTTTTTTTTAGTGGTGCATGATACAATGGTGTTTCTTTCAGTTGACAGCATCTTAGATTTGATAAGACATATGAGAAGTGTGATCTCTCTTCTTTGATCCTCCAAGACACCCTATAAGAGTCTCTCCTTTAATATTTGTTTTAGTCTGCCCTACATTAAAGTTGTCTAACAACGACTAGACTGCAAGGTCCCTGAGGGTCAAGAAATCCCTGACTTTTTTGTTTGTTTCCCTGCAGAGATACCTCAATGAAATTGCTAGGATTAAACTGAATTCCAAGCAGGATCTAAATTATTTAAAAAATTTCTGACATTTTGCAATTAGTCCCACTGCTATTCCCATCTCTTAGTTAATTTGACATGCATGAATACACACTTGTTTTCAGATTACTAACTTTACACCTGATTCAAAGAAAGCATCTTTCATATGAATTCCCAAGGTAGTTGATTATATAAACTATTTCAGAAATAGTTTATTTAAGGGAATATTTAAGATAGGACCAAAAGTCTCACCACAAAATTACATTGAGAACAGAGAACAACATTCATACACATATTAACGATTAACTGTATAACTGCAATAGATGCTGATTTTTTTCTGAGCGATCTCAGTTTGTACTGTGTGTTCTTTCTACCCTTTAATGAAGGGTAGTTTAATGAATTCCTTTCCCCAGTTTACGTGTGGGACTTGGAGTGGCTATTACCTTGTGTATTCAGTCTCCCAGGAGCCCCAGTGGTCAACTACATGCTTAGATGTACATCATGACTGAAGTAGAGTTCACTTCCTCCCCAAGCCCACCCACTGCACAGAACATACCTCAAGGTGTGACAATGGCCAGTTAAACCTCAGTCTGTCCCAGCTGAACTTTCTACCTCCATTCTCTTCATCACTTCTGGCCCTGCCATCCTGTTGCTTCAAGACCTGATCTCACCTCTCACCTCTTAGATTCTCAGATCACATGAAATCATTAACCTCTCCCTTTTTCTTTTTCTTTTTTTTTTTTTCAGTTTGTGGTTCATCCTCTTTCATCTTTTTATTTATTTATTTATTTATTTACTTACTTATTGATTCATTGAGCACATATGGAATACAGGTATTGTTTCTCTGGTTGTACACAAAGTAGAGTCACACCATTTGTGCATTCATACATGTACACAAGGCAATGATTTCTGTCACACATTCTGTTATTATTCTTACCCCCCCCCCCCTGACCCCACCCCCCCCCCCCCCCTCTTTTATATCCTCACCCCATTCTTGCCACCCTTCCCCCCCGCATTATGCATCATCATTCATTTATCAGAGAGACCATTCGGCCTTTGGATTTTTGGGATTGGCTGATCCCACTTAGCATAACAGTCTCCAACATCATCCATTTACCTACAAATGCCATAATTTTATTCTCCTTTATGGCTGAGCAATATTCCATTGTATATATATATACCACAATTTCTTTAGCCATTCATCTATTGAAGGGCATCTAGGTTGGTTCCACAATCTAGCTATTGTGAATTGAGCAACTATGAACATTGATGTGCCTGTATCACTGTAGTAATCTGATTTTAAGTCCTTTGGGTATAGGCCAAGGAGTGGGATAGCTGGGTCAAATGGTGGATCCATTCCAAGTTTTCTAAGGAATCTCCACACTGCTCTCCAGAGTGGCTGCACCATCTTGCACTCCCACTAGCAATGTATGAGTGTACCCTTTTCCCCACATCCTCGCCAACACCTGTTGTTGCCTGTATTCTTAATAAAAGACATTCTAATTGGGGTAAGATGAAATCTTAAGGTGGTTTTGATTCGCATTTCTCTTATAACGAAGGATGTTGAACATTTTTTTCATAAATCTGTTGATTGCTTGTAGATCTTCCTCTGTAAAGTGTCTGTTCATTTCCTTGGCCCATTTATTGATTGGTTATTAGTGTTTTTGGTGTAAAGATTTTTGAATACTTTGTAGATTCTGGAGATTAGTGCTCTATCTTAAGTGTGTGTAGCAAAGATTTTCTCCCACTCTGAAGACTTTCTCTTCACATTGCTGATTGTTTCATTTGCTGAGAAAAAGCTTTTTAGTTTGACTCTATCCCAATCATTGATTCCTGCTTTTATTTCTTGCACTTTGGGAGTCATGTTAAGGAAATCTCGTCCAAGGCCAACATGATGAATATTTAGACCTATTTTCTCTTCTATTAGGTGCAGAGTCTCTGGTCTAATTTCTAGGTCCTTGATCCACTTTGAGTTGAGTTTTGTACAGGGTGAGAGATATGGGTTTAGTTTCATTTTGCTGCATATGGATTTCCAATTTTTCCAGCACCATTTGTTGGAGAGGCTGTCTTTTCTCCACTGTATGCTTTTGGCTTCTTTGTCAAGTATGAGATACCTGTATTTATTTGGTTTTGTCTCTGTGTCCTCTATTCTGTACCATTGATCTACCTGTCTATTTTGGTGCCAATACCATGCTGTTTTCGTTACTATTGCTCTGTAATATAGTTGAAGGTCTGGTATTGTGATACCCCCTGCTTCTTTCTTCTTGCTAAGGATTGCTTTAGCTATTCTGGGTCTCTTATTCCTCCAAATGAATTTCATGATTGCTTGCTCTATTTCTATGAGGTCCGTCATTGGGATTTTAATTGGAATTGCATTGAATTTGTATAGCACTTTTGGAAGTATGGCCATTTTGACAATATTAATTCTGCCCATCCAAGAACATGGGAGATCTTTCCATCTTCTCAGATTCTCTAACTTCTTTCTTTAGTGTTCTGTAGTTCTCATTGTAGGGGTCTTTCACTTCTTTTGTTAGATTGATTCCCAAGTATTTTATTTTATTTGAGGTTAGTGTGAATGTGGTAGTTTTCCTAATTTCTCTCTCAGAGGATGCATCACTTATGAATAAAAATGCATTAGATTTATGAGCATTAATTTTATATCCTGCTACGTTGCTGAATTCATTTATGAGTTCCAGAAATTTTCTGGTGGAATTCTTAGGGTCTTCTAAATAGAGAATCATGTCATCAGCAAATAGGGATAGTTTGAACTCTTCTTTTCCTATTCATATTCCTCTAATTTCTTTGGTCTGTCTAATTGCTCTGGCTAGAGTTTCAAGAACAATGTTGAATAGTAGTGGCAAAAGAGGGCATCCCTGCCTTGTTCCAGTTCTCAGGGGGAATGCTTTCAATTTTTCTCCATTTAGAATGATGTTAGCTGTGGGCTTAGCATAGATAGCCTTTACAATGTTAAGGAATGTCCCCACTATCCCTATTTTTTCTAGTGTTTTGAGCATGAAGGGGTGCTATATTTTATCAAATGCTTTCTCTGCATCTATTGAAATAATCATGTGGTTCTTGACTTTAAGTCTGTTGATGTGGTGAATTACATTGATTGATTTCCGGATGTTGAACCAACCTTGCATCCCCGGGATGAAACCCACTTGATCATGGTGCACTATCCTTTTAATATGTTTTTTGTGTGACTCGCTAAAATTTTGTTAAGAATTTTTGCATCTATATTCATTAGAGATATGGGTCTGAAATTTTCTTTCCTTGACGTGTCCTTCTCTGGTTTTGGTATCAGGGTGATATTAGCTTCATAGAATGACTTTGGAAGGGTTCCCTCCTCCTCTATTTCATGAAATACTTTGAGGAGTGTTGGAATGAGCTCTTCTTTGAAGGTCTTGTAGAACTTGCTGTGAATCCATCTGGTCCTGGACTTTTCTTTGTTGGTAGGCTTTTGATGACTTCTTCTATTTCATTGCTTGAAATTGATCTATTTAAGTTGTGTATGTCCTCCAGATTCATTTTGGGTGGCTCATATGCCTCGAGGAACCTGTTGATGTCTTCCAGGTTTTCTATTTTGTTGGAGTATAAATTTTCAAAATAGCTTCTTATTATGTTTTGTATTTCAATTGTGTCTGTTGTAATATTTCCATTTCCATCACGAATTTTAGTAATTTGGAGTTTCTCTCTCCTTCTCTTTGTTAGTGTGGCTAAAGGTTGATCAATTTTGTTTATTTTTTCGAAGAACCAACTTTTTGTTTTGTCAATTTTTTGAATTGTTTCTTTTGTTTCAATTTCATTGATTTCAGTTCTGATTTTGATTATTTCCTGTCTTCTGCTACTTTTGGTGATGATCTGTTCCTCTTTTTCTAGGGCTTTGAGCTGTAATGTGAGATCATTGATTTGTTGACTTTTCATTCTTTTATTAAATGCACTCCATGCAATGAATTTTCCTCTTAGCACTGCTTTCATAGTGTCCCAGAGATTTTGATATGTTGTATCTTTGTTCTCGTAGACCTCTAAGAATCTTTTAATTTCCCCCCTAATGTCTTCTGTTATCCATGCATCTATCAATAGCATATTATTTAATCTCCAGGTCTTGGAGTAGTTTCCGTTTTTAACTTTATCATTGATATCTAATTTCATTCCATTATGATCTGGTAGTATACAAGGTAGTATCTCTATGTTTTTGTATTTACTAAGAGTAGCTTTGTGGCATAACATATGGTCTATTTTAGAGAAGGAACCATGAGCTCCTGAGAAGAAAGTGTATTCGCTTTTTGATGGATGGAATATTCTATATATGTTTGTTAAGTCCAAATTAGCGATTGTGTCATTGAGTCCTATGGTTTCTTTGTTCAATTTTTGCTTGGAAGATCTGTCCAGCAGTGAGAGAGGAGTGTTAAAGTCCCCCAGTATTATTGTGTTTTGGGTTATTTGATTCCTGAAATTGAGAAGGATCTGATTGACATACATGGATGCACCATTGTTTGGTGCATAAATATTTATGATTATTATGTCTTGCTGATTTATGCTTCCTTTAAGCAGTATGAAATGTCCTTCTTTATCCCTTCTGACTATCTTTAGTTTGAAGTCTGCTTTATCTGAAATGAGGATGGAAACTCCTGCTTTTTTACTCAGTCCATGTGCATGGTATGTTTTTTCCCAACCTTTCACCTTTAGTCTGGGTAACCTCTCCCTTTTTCAAGGCCACAGCTCTCTGAAGTCTCTCCAGTGTCACAATAGGAAAGAGGAACTTACTCATCACTGATGACTGCTATTTTGTTTCTCTTTTCTCTCTAGGGCTCTTCTCATGCTTGGTTGGGAGGCTGATTTTCATGTCCTTTGAGATTTCTTTTCTCCAGCAGGACAGTCATGTTGTCTCTGTCTGGTCAGTCCTCCAGACTGTTTCTTTTTATTGTACAATCTGGCATCATGGTCTTGTTCATCTAATACTTTCTCCTCTACAGAACTAACCAAAGATCCAAGAATACTTGGAGTCTTCTTAGTGTTAAGTCAATGGGGATATAAGCATGCAGTCATCACTGTGGGGGTCTGGGTTCCTCAGTCCCATCTACTTTTCTCTATAATCTGGAGAGACATTTGCTGTGCCCACCAAGACTCAGGCTCCTCCTACTCTCCAAGCCTTTCCACTCTCAGCATCCTACACGCTGCTTCTTCTCCCATGGCCTCCAGACAGGTCTGTCTCTTCACCATCATCCAAATTCCCCATGGACTCTAGAATCTCTCAGCCTGGAATTTCCTTCCCTCCTTTTAGTCTACTGAAATTCAATTCATTCACCCAAGCCTGACTCAAGTAGCACTTTCTTTATGAAGTTTCTCAGTCTCCACCCAAAAATAATTTCCTATGTTTTTCTACAGTAATTTTCTTATGTTGCTATATCTATACTCACCTTATTGTGTCTTGAATAATTCTTTGTACTTAAATATCTATTTCTCCATAATATTCTAAGTTCTCTGTGGTTGGGGATCCTATCTTAATCCTTACTATCACTTCAACAATGCTTTGGAATGTTCATTAAATTAATAATTACATTAATGCAGAGAGCTTGTTTACAAAGATACAAATATCATTTTTATAAGCAGCAATCTAAAAAGGTAAGTTAAATACCTAGAAACCTTGCAATTTTGAATTCTCTCAAATTAACAGGGAAGTCTCTCAGTTGTAGAAGAAAGTACACTGGTCTGGAATTAACAGACTTGGGCGTTCGCCTTAGTCCAGTCTGGAGTAGGTCATGTTTTCTCTCTGGCATAGTTTCTTTTAGCTGAATGAGGGGCTTTTCCTTAATTTTGCAGTATTTGCACAGTACCTGTGCTTTATTTGCTTAACAGTTTTTTTTTACAACACTCGAAGTCTTACATTTCTACCAGCCACATCTTACCTATATATAAGAATATCCACAAATTTGTGGTTTCATTGTGATAGCTATACTTTTTTCTGTTAACACAAGTTAAAATAAATATAGCTATTACAGTGATAAAAACCTGTGTTTCATTAAAATAACTTTCTGTGTTACTAACGGCACAGGAATCATGCTTTGGGAGACACTGCCAACCTAGACTTTCCTGAGGTCCCTTCCAGTCCCAAGGGCCCTAAAGTCTCCCCTGGGGCAGTTATGCCCCCCTCTTGAGCAATTTGGCAAAACACATTAAATGAATCTTGAACAGAGAATAATCCAAGCATTAGCCCCAGGGATTGTAGTGGAACTTAATAAGCCTTCCAGCACCTCTAATGACTAGGATCCCACCTTCTTTATGCCTCCCCTCTGAGTTCGGTGCTGTTTGCACATTCTGCCTTTTTTGCAGTCTCCGCTTTCCTGCAGGGCCATGTATGTGTTTGCGTGCCCAGATTTCCCCGCTGAGACCTGTTTGTGTTTGCACACTGCTTGTCCTGTGGACTTGTCTAACTAAATTCCCCTTTGAGGGCTATATATTCTGGCACAGTCTGGCTCTCCACGGGATTCTTTTGTCCATTAACACCTCTGTCTTGCAATTATACCAAAGTCTTTACACCCTTGCCTCAGCAAGTCAGTCCATACTATTTTGTTCTGAATGATTCTTCTGTGTATTTCCATTTACTTTCTATGCTTTCTACAATGAACATGTATAAAGTTTATAATAAAAAAACCCCATAAATTTTAGTTTTAAAAAATGTAAAGAGGGCAACTGTTCAAAGATGATGGAATAAAGGCATTTTAACTTTATTTTCCTCTCTCACACCCATCTGACAAGAAGAAAAAGAATGAAAAGCAGCATTAAGAAGAAGGCCCGCCGGGCGTGGTGGAGCACGCCTGTAATCCAAGCGACTTGGGAGGCTGAGTCAGGAGGATCACGAGATCAAAGCCAGCCTCAGCAACTTAGCAAGGCCCTTAGCAACTCAGTGAGACCCTGTCTCTAAATAAAATACAAAATAGGGCTGGGGATGTGGTTCAGTGGCCGAGTGTCCCTGAGTTGAATCCCTGGTTCCAAAAAAAAAAAAAAAAAAAAAAAAAAAAGAGGAAGGCCCATTACTGATGAAATAAGGAAATAGTCACAATACCAAGCACCATAAGCAAAAATCATACTTATGGAATGTTAGGCATCTTTCCTTGAGGCAGAATAAAGAGTCCTAGAAAGTGTCACAGCCTTGAAAGCAGACTCTTGCTAGCACTGAGAAATCTGAGGGCATAGGTGGGCCACCAGAGAAGTCAGTCGTATCCTTAGAGATATTTAGGTCCTCACCACCAAAAAGATTGAGTTGAAGAAGGAACACAGTGATCTCCCACTTGCATTGTTTAATCACGTGCCTTTCTAGCCAAGAAAGACCAGTGGTGATAGAGAGGGGTGAACTCACTAGACAGCAACACCTCTGTGTCAGTCCACCTGAGGCAAACTGCCATAAGCTACACTGACCTCTGGAATGCAGCAAACAGAAGAGAAAGGACACCCTCCTAGAGCTCAGGAAACACGAAGTTGGCAGAAGGAAGTATGAATATGGAATTCTAATACAAATAGGACACTGCTCCCATGTACATATTTCTTCAGCAAATAGATGGCCCCATTCAAAGATGAATAATCATCAGAATAGGAGAAGAAAACTGTGATCATCTGCAGACAATATTATGGTGTATGTAGAAAATTCAAAAGAATTTACAAACTATTAGAATTAATAAGTAAACATAGCAAGGTCACTGGATATAAGGTCAATATACAAAAATCAACTTGGCTACTATATGCTAGCAACAACTACATAGAAAATAAAAGCTCAAGAAAGATACGACTTCAGTTGGGTGCAGTGGCACATGTCTGTAATCCCAGTGGCTTGGGAGGTTGAGGCAGGACTGTGATTTCAATGCCAGCCTCAGCAACTTAATGAGTCTCATTGAGTTGCTTAATGCACTAAGCAACTCAATGAGACTCTGGCTCTAAATAAAATATAAAAAATGCCTGGGGATGTGGCTCAGGTTAAGCACCCCTGGGTTCAATCCCTAGTTAAAAAAAAAGGATATGATTTCAATAAATATCAAATATCTAGAAGATATCTAGCAAAAAGTGGGTGAGACCTCTATCCTGAAAATTATAAAACATCATTGAGAGGAACTGAGAAATCTAAATGAATGAAAGGATTTACTATATTCACTGAATGGAAGACAATATTGTAAAGGCATTAATACACCTTAAATTAAACTACAGATTCATTGCAACCCTTGTCAAAATTTCAGCATGTTCTTTTGCAGAAATGAACATACTGATCCTAAAATTTATGAGGAAATGTAATTAGCCAAAACATCCAAGGTAATCTTGAAGAAGTAAAACAAGGCTGGGAGAGACTTATACCACCAGATATGAACACTTATTATAAAGATAGTCTTTAAGACATTGAGGTTTTTGTGTAAGAACTGACAAAGTGACAAATGAAACAATGCAGAGTTGGGAAGCAGATCCTCATGAATGATAATCTGATTTATGACAAAAGCACCATTGCAGAACATTGTGGAAAAGACGGTCTTCAAGAAATGGTGTTGAGTCATCTGAACATCCATAGGGAAAAATGTTTATTGAATTCTATCTTACACTAATCAACAAAACAATTCCAGATTCACTGCAGATATAAATATGAAACAAGGGCAAAACAAGAAAGCTTTCAGAGGAAACACAGGAGAACATCTTTGTGATAGTAGAGTGTGCAAATATTTCTTGAACAAGACCATGCAATTCATAAAGAGAAAACTGATAAATTGGATGATGTTAAAATTAAGAATGTGTATCAATAGATACCACTGAAGGAGTGAAAAGGCAAGAGATGAAGGGGAAAGATATTCAGAGCATAGACAACTGTCAAAAGATACATACCAGAATGTATACAGACAAGTTGGCAAATTGATAGAAACATGAGTAAAAAATTTGAACCAACACCTCTAAAAATGGCTATCCAAATAGTTTGACTAATTAAATTCATTAGTCATAAAGGCAACAAAAATCAAAACCAATGTCACTCTACACATCCATGAGAATGACTAAAATGAAAAAAATTAAGTGTTGAGTGGAGAAACTGTAACTTTTATATGCTGCTGGTGGGTTTGGGCATCTGTGACAGCTGAACATATATCTACTGTATAATCCCGCTCTGTTTTTAGGTGCATACTCAATAGAAAGTGCACATGTTTACCAAAAGACATCTACGAGATGTTCAGAGCAGCACTCTGGGCAATAATTAAAACATTGAAACTCTAAATGTCCACAGACAGTAGAATGGATACATAAATTGTGGTATTCACACAGTGGGATGCTATATAGCAGTGAGAATTATCAATTCACAGCCATGCACAACCACGAGGATGCATCACACAAACATAATGTTGAATAAAGAATCCTAGGCACACAAAATATTAAATACTGATTCCATTTATACAGAGCATAAAACTGGCAAAGTTGTTCTATGTTCTTGGTTGGGGGCTTCTTGGCTGCTAATTATCTTCTGATATTTAATCAAGATACTGGTTATGAGGGCATGTTCCATTTGTGAAAATTCACTTAGGATACGTATACATGTGTTATGTGTTATATATATGTATACATATGTTATATTTTAATTAGAAGCTTTAAAATCTTAATTGTTTTCAATATTTTACAAATGGGAGATTCCACCAAATATATATTTTTGACTTCTCTTAAAAAATCTTGAAGCTCTGTCCATGGTGGCTTACCTCCAAGAATCCTCTGGAGCTGAGCAGAGGCTATACCCTTCTGACAGTATGCAGCACTCTTTACCAACTTTGCTCATTAGTGTTTCCTGTTTAGACCCTGTGGGCTTTTGAGCTTGTGTCCCTGGGAAACAAAGCAGTCTGTCTGCTGGTCCTCCAGCTCACATCTGAGTCCCTCAGATGGAGCTCATTCTCTGCATGCATACTCCTTCCCTGTCCACTACTGCACTTGTCCTTTCCAACTCCACTCGACCGCACTGTTCCTCAGCATTCTCCAGTCACCTTTCCCTGAAGCCTCCTCTCCTCACCTGCTATGGCACTCATTTAACTACGTCTATCCTCACATCCCCCAACTCTTTTTTCTCTCTCCTCTACCCACATTCCTGTTCTATTAATTCATTCACTCCCTGATTAGCAAGCATTTATTAGGTACCAGATTCTGTATCAAGGGCAGGTGAATTAAGGAGCAATCTTTGTTCCTGAAGGGCTTACCCTCTGATGAGAAGTAAAAAGAACCTGTGAGAATCACTACACAGATAAAGCATTATTAGAACTTAGATTAATTCTTAGATTAATTCTGTCAGGGAGGAGATTGTGGGGTTTTAGAGAGTCCTTATGAAAGATGGTTTGTGAGTGCCCTTTGAAGAACTGGAGGTTATTTGGATTTGAATATGCATAGTAAAGGAGTTTGTTCAAGACAAAGGCTGGATTCTGTTTCACATGGGAGAAAATCTCTTGGTGTGGCTGCATGTGCTGAAGAGGAGGAGAGGGAAGAAGGTTGCAAAGTTAAGCTGTGGTCAGACCATGGAGGACCGTAATGTGTCACTAAGGACTTCATTGTACAAGTAGTGCTGACTGTTACAAACAGCACAGAGCTGGGATGATGAAGAATCTGCTTCATCCATGCTCAACTCTCCAGTCTCTTTGATTCCCTCTTAAGCTCTCCCTAGTATTACTTTCAAAATATCATCCCCAAGACTCCTTGAAAATCTCCTCCTCCAATCAGCAAAGTAGATTCTAGGTCCTGGGAATGATAATCATCATCTACTTCTTTCTTTCCACTCCTTTGCTGATAAACCACAGTTCTTAGAGTGTGACCTGGAGGAGGGGCAAAGCCACAGAACATTTTCCTCTCCTAAGATGCACCTTACAAAGGTCCTATGCCCTTTGAGGAATAGTTTCTTGTTCTTTATTCTGTTTATTATTTGGATGATTTGATTTTATATCAGGCTTGATATGGAGCCCCCAATTTTAAGAAAATCTTCCCTCGTTCAGCTATCACATAAGTGGTTCCTGGGACATGACTTTAAGAAAGTAACTTTAAAAACCACACCCATGTTCCTCAAGAGGTTACACAGAAAGTTACAACATGATCCAGAAATCTCATACTTAAATATATGCCCAAGAGAAATGACAATATATGTCCATACAAAACTTGTATGTGTGTTCGTAATAGCCAAAAGCAGACATAACTCAAAAGTCCATCAACTGATGAATGGATAAAAAATATGGCATATCTATGTAATGGAATATTACTCTGCAACAAAATTAAATGAAGTGGAAACACATGTTACAATATGGATAAATGTTGAAAACATTTTAAGTAAGAAAGAAAAGATCAAATTGTATGATTTTCTTAATATGAACTGATCAAACAGGTAATTCTATAGAGGTAGAAAGTATATTAGTGGTTACCTAGGTTAGGAATGATTGAGGGCAAATAGACAGTGAGTGCTAGTGATTACATTGTTTCCATTGGGGTGACGAAAACATACTAACAGCAATTATTGCACAATTCTGTAAATATACTAAAACCATTAATAGTACACTTTAAATGGGTGAGCTGTATTTCATGCAAATTACACCTCAAATAAAGCTATTATAAAAATGACATGATCACTAAACAAAACTTAGAGAATAAAGAAATATGTAGAGAAGAAATGAATTACCCATTGTTCTACTCCCAGAGACAATTGCTGTTGACATTTTAGCAGTACTGCCTTCTTATCCTTCTTCTGTGTACACACACACACACACACACACACACACACATGATATTAGGGTCATTTCCTACATTCAATTCTGAAACATGTTTGTTTGACTTAATATTGATCACAGTCACTTTCCAGAGATGCTAAGAGTACGGGTCTTGGGTCAAACAGAATTCCTTGGTGGGACTCTTGCTTTTGTTCCTGACTTATATGAGGTTTGGACAAACTCCTTAACCTCCCTAAGTTCCCCTTTCCTTAACTGTAGAATGGAAATAATGACACCTCCCTTCCACGGATATCATGAGAATTAAATGCAAAGTTCAATATATAGTATTTTTCTTTTCTTTTTTTTTTTCTCTTGGTGAGGACCAATTTGTTCTCCTCAGTTGCAAGGCAGATTGCTCTTACCAGTAGCCAAAAAGATGGAACCAAAACTAGTGGGTACTTTTGTACCTCTCAACCTTTCATTAAACTTAAGTGTTATCTCTTTCCTAGGAGAGCAGAGTCTAGTAGTCAAGAGCATTGCTCTAGATCTGAACTGCCGGGTACAAATTCTGACTTTGTCATTAACTTGAGCAAGTTCCTTAACTCTCTGTGACTCAGTTTTCTCATCTGTAAATAAGTTTAATAGTAGTACTAAATTTATAGGATTTTTTGAGATTGAAGTATATTTGTAGATTTATACAACCTGGTACATTGTTAACTATTGTTAAAACTTTCTGTGTAGTACTCTCTATTTTCTTTTTTCAAACACATAGCTGTCCAAGTATTTAACTTCCAAACCTGCAGTATTTCTTTCCTATAATCTGAAGCAGAATTTTACTGGCTCCAAACTCATATAACAGTTGCTTGTCCATATCCACTAGCCCACAGCACAAAGCAATTTTTGTTTGGCAAATTGAGTAGTTAAGAATGTTGTTTCCATTAATTTTATTACCTATGTACCTCCTGGAGGCAGGGCAAGGCAGTTTAGTTAAACCAAACCAAACAAAGTATTTGAGGAGTTTATAAATGAGTGCTTATTTGCAGTTGTTCTAAATCATCTCACCCAGATGGGCATGTTTTAAATATTTCCAAAGAACATTTCACAAGCCCTCTCAGTAACCTGTCTTAATATTTCTAAACCCTGTGAAAGTTCTTCTAAAAATCTAATATTTAGAGTGGCTCTACAATTTGTCATCCCAAACCAGAACATTTAATAATTACCACTGAAATAAAGTGGGACAGTTCTGGTCAAACAGGAACTAAAGCCACTCTCCTGGATGGCAGTCCCTCTTCTTATGAGTGTCATCCACATCATATGACTTATTACACAGCAGAAAATGACAGTTGGTTCAATGGTCTACATAACAATTTTACATTCTTAAACTTTTACTTTTTTTTTTTCCATTTGTGAAGTGGAGGAAAAAAAAGCAGAAGCTCAACCAGACAAGACTGAAGAAACTTTTTCTTTGTCCTCTTTCCACTTGATGATGATAGTTACAGAGCACTTAATACACACCAGACACCCTGGGGAGTGTTTCACATGTATTATTTCATTGAATCTGCACCAAAACCTGTATCATCATCATCATATAACCTTGTGTTATAGATGAAGAAAGGTGGGGTGGAGAAACAGAGAGAGAGAGAGAGAGAGAGAGAGAGAGAGAGAGAGAGAAATTTTACCTAAGGCTACAGAGTTTAGGATCTACCCTAGAAAAGGTCTGGAGGCCAAGCTCTTAGGTGCTCACCTCTCCTCCAGCCTTGTGCATGACCCTTGCAGGACAAACCTTTTGCTGCAGTGCCCTGCCTAGTCTGGCTATCCCTATAATACTGCATTTTAATGAGAACATGTCAGAATGCTTTTAAGTATGAAATGTATATTATCTTCTTAAATTCTCACAACCTGTGAGGTGGTCAATGAAGCTTTTCATTCTTCCCATTTAATAAATGAAGAAAATTGAGGCTCAGAAGGAAAACTCAAGCTCTACAGAGAGCAAGTGGCCCTATGACCAGCTCTTACTGCTCTTTTCATCAAGTGGCAATGGTCTACCCTGTGATCATCCTGGAGGGTATTTCTATTTTAACTGAGATGTCCTGGAAAAGCAAAGCCTACCATGAAGGGTGATCTTTGAACAGAGGTATTTTAGTCACCACATGCATGGGAGGCATTTGGGAATGCAGTCTTTCCTGTGGCCTTCAAACCAAGTTTCTTATCACATCCTTACCTGTTTTCTATGAGCTCTTGTGAAAAATCTAGGTACTCAGGAGCAACCACACTTTTTTTCTTAAAGTCCAGTTTATTTCCCATAGCAGATGAATCTTCTGCCCATTTTCTCCAAGCCTTTGTGCAAAGGCAGCACATCAGGCCTCCGGTGACCTGTCTATGTGGTAAGGGAGACTGAAGTAGAGCATGAGCCAGTGTGAGCTATGGGAAAGCTTGCTCCCGGAGACCTGGTGTTCGTGTCTAGCAGGGGAGTTCAATTTCCTGTTTCCTGAGGTAGAACACAGAAGGCTCTCCCATGGAAGGGGAGGTGACTTAGTCCCTGGGGTTCCAGAGGGAAGAGGAGAATGGAAAGAGAAAAGGATAAGAAGTATAGAAAGTCGAATTCAGCTCAATAAATCCAGCCAGAGACAAGTGCTACACAATTACCTCATTACCATCATCTCTCCTTAGATTCTGCCCAAGAAAGTGCTGAGTTCTACATGACTGAATGTACTCAAACAGTACACTTTGCTTCTCAGGGGCAGAATAAGATCATCTGCAGTGCACAAAAATCTCTTGGGGAGCAAGTGAAATGCAGATTCCTAAGTCATATTCCAGAAAGTATGATCCCTAGGAATGTACATTTCTTACAAGCTTCCCTGCAGCCTCCGACGCAGGTAGCTCAAGCAACACTGCTGTAAAGGGATTCCGGTTGGAGTGTGAGAGAGGATGAGGTGTAAGGCAGGGGCGAAGGGATAGGGAGAAGGGCTCACATGCATCCCTTCTGAGCTGAACCATATGGTTGGGTGAACTTTACTCTTTTAGTCTTTCTAATATTAATCTTCTTTTTGGATGTTTATTCCTTGGTTTCCTGACAGAGAATGCTTGAGTGACATATGAGGTGAGAGATCTGGGGTGTAATAATACCATGTCATGGAAACACTCATAAAGCCATGACCCCATGGCATATGAATTCTACGTGGGGTTTGCACAGGTATTAAATGTTCTGTGGTTGGCTTTTGGAAGTCTGCTCTATCCTGACACCAGGATTTCTAAGCTGGCCTGGAGGGAAGCAGGCCTGCAGCTTCCTGGTGTTTGGAGCAGATGGGGAAAGAGTCTGAAATATTCCTTGTCATCACCTCCAGCTGACAGACCACAGGCAAAGGAGGCAACAGGGAGAAGTCAGACCAGTTGATCTGGGAGAAAAGAGAAATCAACAGTGATGCCTTGTGAATGCTTCCTTCTTTGTGCTCTTCTCCAAATAGATGGTGTGTGTGTGTGTGTGTGTGTGTGTGTGTGTGTGTGTATAAGTGCCAAATTGTGCAGCACTTGTCTCTGGCTGGAGACAGTAATAAATCAGGGGTTACAAAACCACCACTAGCCACCTCCTGCAGGTCCTGTCAAAGAAACAGGCCTTTGAGAGCACAGCTGAGCCGGCAGGATCCCCAGTACCGTGGCCCCACCCCATGGGATGAAAATCACACATCTGGGATCAAGTGTGCCAGATGTGCAAAGGGCTAACATAGAAAAGACACTGCAGGAAGGCCACATAGCTCTCAGGAACATTAGTGCAGGGCTCAAAGCTCTTTATACGCTTAGTTACCATGCCGCTTTTATCAGACTGGGGCAGCTGGCTTTTCCTGTGCCCTGGTTCTCTACCCTCTCTTATCCTGTGTAGATAAGAATGCAAAAGGATTGGACTCTTGAAGAAACCATGTTGCTCTCACTGAGGCAGTGACAGTAAAGATCCAGAAGCAAAATGAAACCCAGTTGAAGTCCTTGATTTGAAATCAGTTCTGGCACTTGTATCATCCTGAGCAAGTTAATTTAATTGCTATGAATTTAAGTTTGTTAATCTATAAAAACACTGTATAGCCACATCTACTTCAGTGGTCTGTTGTGGGGAGTCAATGAGACACCACAGAGAAAGTCCCTAGATCAGGGCCTGGCACAAAGAACCATGGCAGAAAGTGGGGGGCGGGCAATACATACTGCTTCAGGAAAGGTAGGAAAGGGGAAGAAACTCAGTCAGGCCACAGGGGTCTGTGGGAAGACTGTTCGTGAAGACTCCAGTTACTGGGGCTGCTGGGGCTGCTGGGAGCCATGCTGCCTTGCTCTCTCTGCTGCACTGGGAGACTTTTCTCTCTCTGGGCACAACAGCTCAGCTCTCTCCCTCAGCGTCTCTTACACAGCCTTCCTTTCTAGGCTCCAGATTCTTTATCTTATCTTATCTTACTCCCACCCCAGAGCCTAGCCACACTAGGATGTTTTTCCTTAGAGCAGCAGTGATATGGGAGTTGAAGATCAATGAGAATCCCTCAAGGTTTCCATCCAGCTAAGGGGAGAAATAATTCCAGGCAGTCAGAGCCTCATGCTCACCGTGTGTGAGAGTTTTAAATTAATAATATTTCAGACCAGTGGGCATGGGGCTTCTTCTGGGGATGATGAAAACATCCTAAAATTAGATAGTGGTGATGGTTACGTAGCTCTGTGAATACACTAAAACCTACTGAATTGTGTGCCTTTTTTTAAAAAAAGGTGAATTTTATGGGATATGAGTTATATCTCAATAAAGCTGTTAGAAAAAATAGGTCAGACTATTTAGTTAGCTTTCCATTCTTCTGCCCTTCTCCACTCCTAATAAAAATGCAAATTATAATTACAAACATAAAATATAATTTAATTAAAATATAAAAGACCATAACATACCATGCAACATTTCAAACTAAGATTAAATAACACTCTCATTTCTCCAAGTCCATATTCATTCTCTTTCTCTCTTCCTTCTCAAGTACTACTCTATCAAAATTCAACTTATCTTTCTAGATGTAGCTCATGAAGCATTTCCTGGTCTTTCCTCTTGAATCACTTATCAAACCTGTGCTAAGTTATTCCCGTCTGTCCCTAATGGGAAAGGCTCTAGGGAGCAGGGATGAGGAGGTGAAGGAGGATATTAACAATACCACTCTCAGGGTTTCCTCTGCTCAGAAGTTCTCTCATGCAATTCTTCAGGACAGCTTCCGAGTCTCCACCTCAGACCAGGACTGAGGCCCGGCAGCCACCCTGCCGCTTGGATTCTCCCATTCCAATGACTTCCAAAGAGCTGCCACCAAAGAAGCTTCCTTATACAAACATTTCCATTTGCTCTATTGTCAGAACCCAACATAACTCCAGTTTCTCATGGGGTCCATCTAAGTGTTAAGTAATCTGTTTTATTTCTCCCAGGTGTCTCTAGCCACTTAAAGTGGGTCCCCTAAATTCCAGGCAAGGGTCTCTGCAAAAGTTCTTTATGGAAGGTGGAATCCTTGCCCCCGGCTACTCCTTCCTTGCCCCTGGCCTCTTCCCAAAGTCAGATCTGAACATTCCTTCTTCTTGAAGGATGTCTTCTCCTAAGGAGCCTCATCCATTTACCTGATAATTAGCTAATACTTCTCTGTTCAGCTCATGGCCTATTATTTTGCCCTCACTGGTACAATCTGCACTGCAAGGCTTCTACACCTGCACAGAATGATGCTTTGTTCCAAACAGGTATGCAAATGGGTGTTTGCTGACCTGACTTTTAATTTAATTTAATTATTCATATGCTAGGCAATGTGGGGACTATTTCCTCTCTCTTTCTCTCTCTTTCACACACACACATACACACACACACTTTTTTTTTCTTTTTTCTTTTTTTTACCACGTTGTTAGAATAGGAAAACCAGCAGTACTGCCTTCGTAGTTGGATACATTTTTTTGCTTCCTCAGTCCCCACCTACTGGTTCCCTTTTCACTTAAAACAGAGCAAGCCAGATGGTGACCACATAAGCAGCCATTTTGCACAATATGATCCTGGCCATGGCCACAGATGAAGGGTCTAGGAGTGGACAACCAACCAGGATAGGTGAATTGGAGTTCCTTCTTTAAAGCTATACTTTGTGTCTTCTGACTTTAAGTTCAAAGCTTGAAATGATCTGTCCTGTCCAATTTAAAAAACAGTGTTCCTCCCCAAATCTGTTTTCAACCAAACATGTTAATTATTACATGTTATTACATGTTTATAGTTTTTAGTACTGTACTGTGTAAAATCCCAAGTGTATAAATCTAATGACATAAGCTTGTTGTGATCTCATCAAGGGCAGTGGGACTATACAGCTTTCTTTTTAAAATATAATTCAGGCAAATAAAGGCATTAAGTTATACTAGTGCAATGGAAGATTTATTATCTAAACTTTGAAAAGTCAGGAAATTCCAGAGCCAGATTCCAAGAGAGATATTTCTAGAAAAGAAAGTAGAAAGACCTAATGTATATCAGCGCTTGGTCCATTTACTGCCTGGTACAATAATCCTGTGGATTAAGCATGGGGATCATATTGCACCGACTAACCCTGGTCCCTGCACAAGGGGGCCAATATTTAATGAATGACTGTTCACTGGGTTTCAAAGGAGTAAAATAATTTTATATTTTAAAAAAGCATTTACCTTGAGATAACTGACCAATAAAACTATATTCTCTCTGTTACAAGAGGAGAAACTTAGGAACACAAAAATGAGCAACTGTTTCATGTTTCCAACATGTCCCCACCAGACCCAGGACCTAATTTATTTATTACTCTGAAGAGTTTCCAATTTTGAAGTTATAGTTTTCATGGATTGCTGATGTATTTCATGAGATTAAGAAATTCTCTTCAGAAATGAGGGCATTCAAAGACACCTCCAAGACAAAGCTCCATGACGATCTCATACAAAATAATTGTTAGGCAAGGGATGGTCTTATAGCCCAGCCTGATTCATTTCAGGCATTGGCGGCTAGACCAGTCTTATTTTCATAGCTGTGAGGCTTACTAAAACTACTACACTGTTAACTCTGAGACACTAAGTCTTTGGAGTTCTAATTCAGAGCAAAAGAATTCCCTTTTTATTTTTCTTTCTTGTCTGACCTTACATCTAATTTCAAAACAAAACTGCTTTCCACACATAGTATATTTATTCCACTGAGGCACTATGCTATAGCTAATGATTTATTTTTTCTCTAGAGATAGCATCTGCATGTTCCAGAGGTTAACTTTATTTCTTTTTATGAACGTATAATCATATCTCAAAGTGCGCCCTTCTGCTTTGGCTGATTGCTCTGATTTTCTCTTTTCTAATCTGATCCACACATGCTCATGTGCATTGGGATGCCTGGAGTTGAGTTCTTCCTTCTGAAGATACTTTGTGAACTCTTGTACCTGTTATTTGCATCCTTCCAACTACATTCTCTCCATCTCTCCACTTTCCTGCTTTCCTGAGAGTGAACTCACCTTCCATGACTAATGCAATCCGTAAGCTGACTTCATGCTGATTCCACAGATTTTCATTTCCTAACATTTCCCTTTAGACTCTTCCTAACATCCTCTTTTTAAAAAGAAAATCCCTTCTTGGAGTTAGTCAGAGGTTTTGCATGGCTTTCTATGTGAACTCCCCCCACAGGGCTCAGATGCCTCAGGTGGTACATGGCCATGCTCAGATGCTCAGGCAAGGTCCCAAGGACCAAGTGAAGCAGAGGTCTTAAAATGTGTCTCCCAACATAAACTAGGAATCAACAGTGTGCTGAGTACCCAGATAGGAATAGAGAAATGGACAGGAACCAATGGACCTTAATTCTGAATTCAAAGAGCTCTAGGGTCCTTAGTGATATTCAAGGCTGAAGCATGGTGTAGGGTGTAGCTGAAAGAGTACTGGCTTTGGGAAGCAGATCTGTTTGAGCTTGGGCTAGTCACTTAACCTCATATTTTACAACAGTAAAAAGTAATGATACCTATTTCACAGGGGTTCTTGTGATGGTATATACGAGGCATTCAATAAATGGCTTTTCATTATTTATTGTTACTATTCTTTTTTAAAGTAACAGCAGCATTTACAGTTAGGACCCTAGAGTCAGTTATACAAAATCTGAAACTTATTTTTGATGTAAAAAAGCTTTCAGAGATGTCTTTAGTACATATGAGAAAAAATTATTCCAGGTTTGTTTGTGAGCCTGATTCTTGACCAGCATAAAGAATACCTTTGTATTCCTCTAATAGGGCCCATTTTTACTATGGGGTAATTGAGGAAGGACCCTTTGGAGAACCTCTCTGGAAAGTGTTGCTTATTGCTTTACGATGAAGATGAGGACCTTGGGTTTACTGCCCTTCATTCTAGAACTACAGGTGAAACCGGTGATGTTGTTTCCTGTTTGACTCTTGTTCTGACATTTTGTATAAATGTAATCTTACAATATGTGGTTCTTTGTGACTAGCTACTTTCACTTAGTACTACCATATTATTTGTTTGTCAAAAGGGGAATTGCTAAATGAAGCAAAGTGCAACAAAACTTTGGATTCATAGAGCATTTTTAAAAATTAGGTAAATCTAAACTGGCTGAACTAGTGCATACCTATAATCCCAGGTACTCTGCAGGCTCAGGCAAGAGGATCACAAGTTCAAGCCAGCCTGGGCAAACCCTATTTCAAAATAAAATAATAAAAAGGGCTAAGGGTGTAGCTTAGTAGTAAGGGACTCTGGGTTCAATCCCCAGTACAAAAAGAAGCGGGTGGCAGATCTGTATATATGTTAATAAAATTCTATAAAATATGTACATAAGTATGAAATCTGAAAGAATATCCATCAAAATTATCAAAGTGAAGACCTCTAAAAAGGGAAAGAAGCCTAACACTAGGACTAGAATATAAAGAGGATCCTCCTTATTTATTATGTATTACTTTTTTCAAGAATCATTATTTATATATGACTTTTTTGGGGGGGGAACTGGGGATTGAACTCAGGGGCACTTAACTATTGAGCCACATCCTCAGCCCTATTTTGTATTTTTTAAATTTAGAGACAGGGTCTCACTGAGTTGCTTAGTACTTCACTGTTGCTGAGGCTGGCTTTGAACTTGTGATCCTCTTGCCTCAGTCTCCCAAGCCACTGGGATTATAGGCATATGCCACCATGCCTGGCTCATGTGTCACTTTTAGAATTAAAAATAAATTAAAAGGAGAACCCTAGAAATGAGAGAAATCAAGCAGGACCCTTCCTTGGAAAGCTATGGAGGGAAGTTGGGCAGGAAGTCCTAGATGCCCTAACATAGCTGAAGAATTTGGAACCATTTGTCTACCACAGATTCATCTGATCTATCCAATTTGCAGAAAAACTTCTGGAATAAGGTTCGGGTCTAGAGCAGAGCCCAGGGAAGGATGACCCCCTTTGTGCACTGGAGTCAGGTAAAGGTCTACATAAAGCTCAGGACAATCCAAGTTTGTCCTTAGTTTTCTACAAATTTAAAAGGAGGCGGAAGGGACACTGGCAACTATGAGCAGACTATCAAGATCCAGGGAAATACAAGGAGGGCAAAAAATCATTACTCAGGAGGGTTATACTGAGACAGTGATCCAATTTTTAGAACCTTGGGAACCATTTCCACCTCAGTGGTCTCTCAGAAATTAGTAGAATAGTTCTTAAAGCAAGACAGGGAAAAGGGATCTTTTTTCCCCTTCCTTCTTTCTTTCCTTCCTTCCTTCCTTCCTTCCTTCCTTCCTTCCTTCCTTCCCTTCCTCCCTCCCCTCCCTCCCTCCCTTCCCTCCTTCCTTCCTCCCTCCCTCCCTACCCTCCCTCCCTCTCCCTCCCTTCCTTTTTTATTTTTCCTTCTGAGATAGCAAGGAAGAGGGAAACATGACAGACAGGCTCTGCTGCCACTCACTGCAGAGAGAATCCCTAAGAAAACAGCCTGAGTAGCCTTGGAAGGGAAAAGCAGAAGGATCCTGGGTGTAAGCAACAAATTATGGCTCATGAGAAGAATGTGAGTTCATTTTAATATACCAATGTTCCTTAACATGTAGGAATAACTGAACTTGCTCATTAGCACATCTACTATCTGCCTATCTAGGGATAAAATAAGGGTGCCATTTCCAGTGTACTCATCTTCCATGGAACCCCACTGGGAAGTAGTGGTAAATGGTGGCTCTTAGGTAGAAGAGAGCTGAATTACAGTTAGCAAGAGAGAACTTATGGGTTCTAACTGATGCCCAAATAGGTAAAGTTACTTTCTTGAAGCCAAAAGGTAAATTGTAGTAGCAACAGTCACAGGGATATTAATGATAAAATAGTTTATATTAAGTGCTTACTATCTGACAAGCACTATGATAAGCATTTCATATTCAATTAATCCTCACAATAGCCTTCTAATATAGATCTTATCATAATCCCTATTTTATAGATAAAAAATAGAAGCTCAGAGAGATTAAGTAATTTGCTTAAGGTCACATAGCTAGTGTAAGGCTAGCTCTAGACCTCATGTCTTCAGTTTCTAGTCTAATATTACTACTATACCACAATGCCAGTTCCTAACTTTCTTCTCTGGGCTACCTACAACCACTGAAATCTTCAATTTCTCATAATTTGAGGACAGACTGCTTAATCTTTCCTTGTCATTAATTGTATACTTCACCTAAATTCATCTGATAAAGACAAGAGTAAAAAATAATATTCTAAAATTTCACCAAGTTAGTATTTTCATACATGGAAAGTTATAATTCAGGTGTTTATTGTTACTATTTAGCTGAAAATTGAAATTGATTCCTTAATTTCTAAGTGGAATAAAGCTTCTGCTTCACTCTTTACTAGAAGAAACATAGGTAAAGATCAAAAATGAGTTCAGAAATAATGTGACTAATACATACTAAACTACAAAATCATCAATTTATGCTATTGCAGATAAAATCTAGGTAGATTTAAACAATCAAAGGTGTCACGAAAAGCACAAATCACCAGGAAAACAATAAAAATTCTGGCATGTGAGAAGGTGGATTGCATTTACCGCAGGGAACTGTGCAGCCTGGGGAGGGGGAGGGGTGAGTCTTTGAAGGCCACTCACCCACAGAATGAAGTCAACTGAAGACCACAGAGAAATAAAAAGCAACTCAATTTGGTTTAATATATATATATTTTTTCCATGAGAAACAAAAAATGTTGAACTCATCTGCTTTTTCAATTATGAACAGGAAACATAAAACTATATTCAATAAATGCACCAAAAACTGTAATAAAAACTACTTCAGGCCCATGTTACAGCCAACGAAAGAGGACAAGGAGAAGCAGAGAGGGAGGGAGGGCAAGAGAGAGGAGAGGGGAAGCTCAGCAGGGTCCCAGGCATTTTTCTGCATCTGTCACTGTCAGACTCCTCCCTTTCCAGAATGCCCTCCTCCTCAGACTATCCTATTTCTCTGCCTCCTTGAGGCTCAAACTTCTTCAGTGCCCTTTACTTCCACTCCCCCATCCCCACCCCACCACGATCTCTCTAATCACCTCCCCGTACCACTCAGAGAAAACAGTAACAATACCCTGTAATCTGGAATCAAAGGCCTTATTCCCTATAGACTTTCTACTGAATTTTCAATTGCTTATCAGACTGCCTGCCTTGCCTTTTCCCCTCCCTCTCTCCCTTCCTTCCATCCTTCCTTTTCTCTTTCACTTTTGCCAAAGTAATACATTCACATGGCTAATACAATGCCAAAAGCTTTATCCTGAAGAGTTCTGCCTCCCACACCAAGGATGTTACAATGTCTTGATTATCATTGTTAGAAACTACCCCTGAATTCAGAAAGACGAGGATTTAGCTCTTTAAAAGCGTCCACCATCTACTCCCTTTTTCCTTCTCCCAATATAATAAAATTATATTCTCATTTCTTCCTTCAAACCTCTACAATTTCAAACAACATATTTGAACCTATGATTCTTTTGCCAGCAACCATGCAGTTAGGTATGATAGCCCACTGAGAGCACAGAAACCATCCACAGGCACACGGCTTACTGATGTCTGTTGTTTCTCTGTCTTCAACAACATGAGTGCTATGCTAAGAAGGTATTACTCAACCTGAGAGGCTTCAACCTGAGAATATTTTTATTGCTGTTTCAGGGATTTCCTGAAATCCTATTTAGATGAGTATCATACTGTTTTTGTTTTCAATAGTAGTATCAAATGACTGTAGGCTAAGGCGCTTTGAAACCCTCACTTCTAATTCTTGTTTTGCTGTGTCCACTAATCCTAAACTAGTATATCACTCTTATCCAGTTCTAATCACATCTCCACAATGAAATATCCACTAAAAATCAAACCTCAAAAAAAACCCTAAAAAAATAGCCTGATTTTGTTCTTGCCTGTCTGAGACGCTCTAACATTTGTAAAGGCATTTTTCTTCTTTCTTACCACAGTAGGCAATAAACTCAGTTTTGCTTTATCAAGAGTTTAGTGTAGTGGTAATTTTGAGATAGTACCGAACAATTTTGGCAGTTCCACAGAGACTCAATCAGGACCTCCTGGCCATCACTACCTAAGATATCAGTTCAGGGAGCTCTGCAGCCTCCTGCTGGGAGCTCTCTGACCTTGAAGTTTCTGTCTCACATCAGGCCAGGCTCTGATTTCCTTTACTTCACTTCTTTGAGCTCTCCAAATGCTGAGCTTATTTTGTACCCCAGGATTAAGAAACTCTTGAAGAATACTCTGATTATCTGATCAGACTGGGAAAACATTTCCTTGGTAGAAATCTGCCTCGTTATTAACACTACTCTTTATTTCCGTCTGTCCTTGTCATTTCCTATTATACATCTTTAAAGGACAAAGGTGAGAGGACAGAATTGGTTCCTGGGGTTGGTCCCCAGGACTAAGAAGTTCAGAAAGTTCTTGACTGGCATCTTTTGAACAAACTATGCTTCTCAAAAATAAAATAAAAAGGACTGGGGAGGTAGCTTAGTGGTAGAGCACTTGCCCAGCATGTGTGAGGGGCTCTGAGTTCAGTCCCCAGAAATGGAAAAAAAAAAATCTTTCTTTGATTCTTCTAACACCTCATAACTTGAAACAAATGGCCTTCACCTGTTCCTCTTTCCCATCCTGTTCTTCCATGTTCTTCTGCCTCTTTCTTCTTCAGATCTACTCCCTTCTCTCCTAGCTGGCCAGAAACTCTCATAACTCAACCACCCCTGAAAATTAAAGCACTCTTAGAATAGGTAAAGCCCTGTTTCTTGTAGGGGAGGGAAGGGTACCAGGGACTGAATTCAGGGGCACTTAACCACTGAGCCATATCCCCAGCCCTTCTTTTGTTTTTTATTTTGAGACAGGGTCTCACTTCGTTGCTTAGGGCCTAACTAAGTTGCTGAGGCTGGCTTTGAACTCATGATCCTCCTGCCTCAGCCTTCCAAGCTGCTAAGATTAGAGCACACCACACACCTGACCAAAACCCTGGTTTTTAATTTGTGATCTCAATCTGAGCCGAGAGCCATTGAAGAGACTTTCCAAAACCTAGACAAGATACTGTGAAAACTGTAGAGAAATTTAGAATAGTCTTAATCACATATAATGTAGGGCTCCTAGATCTATACCCATTAGTTTATATGTTAGTGGGAACTTCAGATAAAAAAAAAAATTGGTCAGAGAAGGCAGAGTGGAAGACCCTGAGGATGATTTCAAAGCCTCAGAATTGCATTGGAAACTCTGACTCAGTTCTATAAGCAAGGAAAGTATAAGTTCATTTGAGACTTTAAGGGTAGGTTCTTTAGCAATGTTATACAGTTTTCAGGAGTAGATCCTGAAACAAAGGTGCCTCCAGTTCTCTCCTCACATTTTATAAATGGCCTTAAACCAGAAATAGGGGAATTAATGGGCAAGCAAAGTCTAGAATGGGGAAGAGTCCTATTGCCAGAAGTCCCCCATCTCCCAAGAGCCTTAGAACAAAAACAGAATAAGAATTACCACAGCAGTGTTCTCTATTAATTGTGGTAAGCAAGCCACTCAGGTTTGCTGTATTGCTGGGTTATTTTGGTGGTATTTTCAGGAAGCTGGCACTCAACTCCACTTGATAAAATAAGTCATTTAGAAGGTTTTTTTTTTTTTCATTTTTTCCTCTATCTCTCCTTCCGTCTTTAACCTCCCAGACTCTGTGAGGTGCATTTACTTTTCTATTTTCCTAAGGCTGAATAATATTTATGATCTAATCTGTAATGATTACTATCTTCCATTCTTAGTCAAAAGGTTTATTCTGCATATTGAAAACCACCCACTGAAAGTCAGATCAGCTTTTAGTTTGCTCACATTGAGTCATGACTTTCTTACTTGGTTCTTACCCTTTTCCTCCACTTCACACTTTCTAAGTACTGTTTTCCTGGTTTCTACCAGTGGTTACATCTTAATGTAGCTAAATACAACATTAAAATCAGAAATTTGACAGCAGTACATTGTATGTACAGCTATATGCCACTTTGTCACCTGTGTGCATATGGGTATCCACCACAATCAAGATACAGAACCATTCTCTTAATAGTCACACCCACCTTATAAACTTCCACCATCCCTAATCCTTGGAATCTGAAACTCTATTCTCCATTTATGTCATTTTGTTATTTCAAAATTCTCATCTAAATCTAATCATACATTATCTGGCTTTCTTATGTTGACCTTTGAGAGGCAAGTAGAGGCTGGGGATGCCGCTCAGAGAGTGTTTGCCTGGCACGTGTGAGGCCCTGGGTTTGATCTCCACGCAGCAGTCTGCTCACTTGCTCTTCTGCCATCTGCCATGCAAAGACACAGTGTCTACACTTTCACATTGATGCCTGGAGGATGCAGACTTAATCAAACAATCAAATTTGCTGGTGCCTTGAACTTAGATTTTTTAGTCTCCAAAGCCATGAAAAAAAATTTCTTTTCTTTATAAATTACCCTGTCCTTGTCACTCTGTTATAGCAACACAAAACAGACTAAAATGAGATTTGCCTAGATGGTTGTATGTGCCAATAGGTCATCCCTTTCTATTGCTGGATAATATTCCATGGTATAGAGGTACTGTAGTTTAAACATCTACCTGTTGAGAGACATTTTGGTTGTTAACAGTTTTTACTTTACTAATAAAGCTGTTATGAACAATAATGTATGTGTTTTCATGTGAGTATTTAGTACAAATATCTAGGAGTATGATTTATGGATTGTATGGTTAAGGGTGTGTTTAATTTTTAAGAAACTGCCAAACTTTTTTCCATAGTGGTTGTGCTATCTCACAATCCCATGAACATTACATGAGAAGGGTTGAGTTTCTCTGAATCCTCACCAGCAGTGTAAGCCATTTGAAATAAATTTAGGGACAGGCATATGGGTGGTAGGTCGTTATTTTCCTCAAAACCTCCAATGCCAGTTTTTCTTTTTCTTTTAAGCTCCTGAAACTTCTATCCACTGGGCCATTCTCTTAGGCTGATTATCAGGAAAAACAGAATGAACAGAGACTTTGTGGTTATGTTGAAGTCAGGTAGATAATGGCATGATGTGTACTGCTGAGTAGTGTCCAATTCCAATCTTGGGCAGATTGTCCGATGGGTGAAGTTACCTTAAATCATTCTTGGGTTACATCTGCAGCTCCCAGATACCTACTCATAATGAAAGCATTCTAATTTCAGGAGGTGGCAAAATCACTAGATTAGGGTTTTTCCTGCCCACTCTTCTTTTCAGATGTGAACAAGGAAGACATGAAGACAGGAATTTTCCTTAAAAAGACCTTCAGGTGATATTTTCTGTTTCAGTGTGGTCTACTTAAATTCACCCAGAACAAACACAGAAGCAAAATATTTGTCATGGTAGATTCATCATCTAAGCTATTAGCATACTAACTCATATAGATTTATAGGTTAAGAGTATCAGGTCAATATAGAAAACAAATTGAATAAAATAATTATGGACTGGGTACAAGAATCATTTGGAGGTACTTTTACTCTGGTGGCTGTTGACTGTGACCTCAGCTGGGCTATTGTTTGGAACCCTTGTCTGTGACCTCTCCATGTGCTCTATGTGGTTAGTTTGAGCTTCTTCACAGTATGGAAGTTGGGATACAAAAGCAAGTGTCCTGAAAGAACAAGGCTGAAGTGTCAGCATTTTATGATCTCGCCTTGGAAGTCACATTGTATCTTCCACTGAATATCAGTGGAGGCAGCCAATGTCATCCCAGAATCAAAGGCTAGGGGTGGGGACAGAGCCCTCCCTTCTCTGCGAGGGTGTAAGAAAAGCATGCAAGATGGAAGATATTGTGGTCATTTGGGAAACTGTAAGGCATAAGCAAACATTTCTGAGCAAATGTTTACTGATCTAAGTCCAGTTGAGAACAACTCTAAGAAGCAGCTTTCTCTTCCTCAACTGTCTCATTTTGCTGTGGTTGGGAACTTCAGAGTGGGTAAGGTAGCTCTAGGATCAGCCTTGTGGTGCTTCTTACAATGTGATAAACAGGTTCCTTATCCTTAAGCAACTTTCTGAGGAAAAAAAGTGCTATGGGGACTACTGACGTCCCTAACATTACTTTGTAGGGAATAATCAACCAAAGTAAAACAGGTTTCCTACATAAATGTAGACTATTAGAATTAATAAGATCCCTTAAACCCAAAAGGTAGAGATAGAGCAAAGTTATTAAGAATACTTATCCAAACTCACCCTTTTATACAGAGCTGAGAAGATAGGAAGGGAGATTTTAGGGTAAAAGTTTGAATTTGTGAAGATCCTATTGAGAATGACAGACTGTGCTGCAAAATTCAGTTAATGACGACAATTTGGAAATTTCCTATTGATTTAATGTTGCATATATGAGATGCTCCTAAAAACATTGAATCCAATGATAGTTTTAATATTACCTTGATTTAAAATTGAGAATCAATTAAAATAAGTAAGAAAAAAAAAACAAGTAAAATAAGTCAAAATAAGTAAACAAGTAAAATAAGTCTTGCCTGTGACCATAGAATGACTTCCCTCTGCTCCACTGTCACCTTCCCCCACACATGCAGCACCTCCTGGAGAACTCCTTCCCAGCCCTCAAAACTCAGCTTGGATATCAGCTCCCATCTAGAGTTTCTCTCTGCCCGTACAGAGCTAATTACCCCTGCTTGATGTTTCCACAGGACTTTGTACATTCTTATGTTACAGCACTAATCACCCAGAGTTGTAACAAGTTGTTTATGTGTCTGTCTTTGCCAATGAGACAGAGAGACTTTTGAGGGCAGAAATGACTTACTCATATTTGTAACCCACCACTTTGTATAATGTCTGGAGTACAAGAGAACTGGATGAAAAATGGAAGGAAAGAAGACAGAAAGACAGGCAGGCAGGCGACAGAATGGATCAGGGATGGGTGGATAGGATGAACATTTTAGTTCTCCAAACAAACTTTAGACCTCTAACATATGAGTCAATTATAAAAGAAGTCTCTAGAACTCTGTGATTTGTGTTACAGAGTCAATTGATCTTAATTTCCTTACAAATTCTCTTTTATTTTATACATTTCTGTTGAAAAAGAATCAGCATTACAAACCACAGTTTCAAATGCTTTTATGAAACAGAATTGATAAAATCATTTGTTTATTATTCTTCCTTTCCTGTTCTTTTTATATTAAAATATTCAACATTTGAAAACAATATTTGTAAGCTGGACTGTGAAGCATGTTGGTAGTCAAGATTAGCCAGGAGGCTGAGGCAGGAGGATTGCTTGAATCCAGGAGTTTGAGGTAAGACTGGGCAACAGAGCAAGACATGTCCCCCCAAAATTTTGGGGTGTGTGTGTTGGGTGTCCCAAAAGCTCACCTGACTATAAGTAGTTTGTAAAAGTCAATCTTTTCTTCTTAATGGAAAAAATCCCAATTTTTACCTTGATAAACTTATTGTAATTTGGTGTGGGCATCAGAATCTCAGTAAGCTCAGAGATTTGGTAAAAAATTAATTCCAGAACTAGGGTCATGTAACTTGCTAACAACAAATTTAGATTTAAGTGATACAACTTTTTTATTAAGTTAAAATATTGGAATCACAGTCATTACAGCTGTTAGACTATATAAGCAATCATTCACCAGGGACACCATTGAATCTACACAGACTTAGGTGACTTAACCTTAGTGGTGTCCCACATGTAAGGTGGTGGGAGCAACCCACCCTGGGTGCAGGCACAGAGATTTCCAAACAATAATAAAACTGACTAAGAATCAGTCTGCTTTTTATTATCACCATGTGCCAACAATTCTAAATATTGCCAGTGATACATTACTCCTCCTGGAAAAAGGCTTTTGTTGGTCTAACTTCTAAACAGCCCCTGTGGTTACTGTTGAATTTTCATAATATATGTGTAAGCTTCAAATTAACACATTTTAATAACTTACCCTTTAGAAAACACCATGTTGTACATGAAAGTTAACTCCTCAAACTCCCAAGTATCCAGCTGTCCCCTCCTTACATGTTCCCTGTGAGAATAAGCAGTTTGGTCCTGTGCAGGCCTCTCCCCACCACCTCACATCTCCAACCCCTACAGGGTTCTGTGTTCCTACATGTAAACAGAGGGGTCTGAACAAAGTGATTGTGTGATGATTCTGAAGAGGAGGAAACAGAACCAGAGTTGTTTCAGGTCTGGAGTTAATTCTGCCACCTTCTGTGACAACCTGGACTCTGTGTTGAGAACGTACACAGTAAAATGGAATAGGAGCTTTGAGGTACACTATTTCTGTTTGACAAGTGCAAATTTTAGTTTACACTAAAATAATTTTACTGAATTTGAACAACATGTTTAAATAGAACTATTTTAAAAATAGGAATGCATTCACTCTCTTAAATTGTCAACTGTTTTAATACTATAAAAGGAATCAAGAAAACAATACTATTACTGATTATCAATACAAATAACTTTTCCATACTGAGGAAGGGGTTGTTAAAATATGATTCCCCTCTGGGTGCCAATGCACTAAGCATGCCCAGAGTGACTTGGCTGGTTGCTAGGGCAAGGTCAGGCAGTGCAGGGAGCAGGTAAGTGTGGCACCAGCACATCACTCCTCCTGTGCCTCCTCTCTCAGGCCCCTCCCCCCTGAGCACCCACCTCAGCCTTCACACGTTCACTATTTTGCTTTCAGCAGTCAACTAACACATTTCTTTAAAGCATGATTTTCACTAAAGAGCATTTACATTTTGTAGGAGACCTAAGCACAACTTTATTGAGATATAATTCATGTATCATAACATTCACCCATTTAAATTACAAGTAATTTAATTGTGCATTCCAGGAACTTCTCGAAGAATCCACTGATTCTTTAACAGAAGGCAACAAACAATGGTTTATACCTCAAGAGTCCTTTGAAGCTCTCACTTCAAAATCCTCACTTGGCTGTCCATCAATAATAAACTATTAACATCATTATCCTTACCAAGTCTTAATCAATCCCCCACAATGAATGACCCACTCTTCCAGATTTCAAAAATCTCATAAATATTCTGACTTCCCTCAGTGTTATGAGATGCCCCCAAGACTGCGAAGGTAGTGTTTCCTCTACTAATAAAAACAAAACAAAATTCAGTTTTGTCTTATCAGCAGGTCGCTTTGGAGATATTTTGGGATGCTAGTATTTGACAGTGAATCATTATAAAAAGCCAGCAGGTTTCTTACCTCCTTATCTGCAAGGTCAGACTGCCTAGGAATGAGTAGTGTCCTGTATTACTAATGAGAGTATTAAAAAAAAGTCACAAAATATTTTTGCAGTAAAATGAAAAAAGCGAAGACAGAAACCATAATTTAAATTTTCTGTAAGATATAGGTTCTCTGAGAGGTTTCCAGCAATTTAACTACCCAATTCCTTAAAAAAAGGTTGCAGTTTGGTCTGTTGCTACCAGATGATGATAGGGTGACAAAGCCATGGCTTGTCACATGGTTTACTCTGAACCTGGGGTGAGTCATTATATAAAAAGTTATCATCAGTAAGAAAGGTGCCAAATCATACCAGAAACACCTCTTTATTTTAAAATTTGTTCTAATGTGGTATTTTTTCAAAGGAATGGTTGCCTGATGTTTATCTGATGCTAAATGCTTAATATTAATAAGGTATTCTTTAGTAAGTAAAAATTTATTAATGATTACATGAGGAGAGTGGGAGCTGCTGCCACCCTGGAGTTAAGACAATCTTGAAAGACTGAAGTTTTACTTCTTTTTTTAGTTCATTTTAACATAATTTTGGTGCTTTATATGATACCTATTAGTGGGGTTCATTCTGCCATATTCATGCATGCATGTAATGTAGTTCGTTCCATTTTAATCCCCAGTGCTGCTTCTTTCCCTTCCCTTCCCACCTCCCCATCCCCTTCCACTATTCCTTCCTCTACTGTCCTCCTTCTATTTATTTTTTAACTGGTGCATTATACGTATATGTAAACTTGGAATGAAATGGGATATATTCATACATGCACCTAGCTTTACTTCTTTTTTGTCCTCACCTTTAGGTTGGCTCAGTGACAGCACTTAGGGATATCGGTATTCATGGCATTTGCTGTTTTCTTATTCCTTGTCAAACATGTTTGAATTAATTTGAGGAAAGCTTTCAGTTCCCTTCCTGCCTCCATTCTTTCAAAGATCCTCCTTTCCTTATGAACAACAGTGAGCTACGCAATCACAGAGAGAAACAAAGCCTGAGAGCAGTGGGCTTCAGGAAGCACAGTGCTGTCAGGTTTTGCTTTCTACGAAGGTTTAAATGTCACCAAACACCCTTTTGTACTGTATTTCTTAGGTAGAAAATGAACATAATTTACAGTACATTTTCACATTTTTTTCACTATTATTTTCCTTGAAATAACTGGAGGGAGAGGATTGGAAAGTCAGAAAATTCCCTAAACTAGATTTTTTTCAAGGAGGTGAGCATACCTTATATTTTTTTAATCTAAAAGCCTTTTATTTGCTTAAAAGGACTTCATCTCTTACCTACATACAAAGAATGAAGCTTCCCTAATATTTAACCAAAGCCATGACAATGTTTTATAATCAAGAGGAGGGTTTGCAGTAGATAACAAAAATGAGACACTACTGAATATCAGATGTGTCCTAGGAAACTGCAGCAAAGTCTTCGTAGGTAATCATGACATTGCCAGGTTTGTGCCTCAGTCTCCACTTTGTGCATCTTAGCTCCCCAAACTACTCATCATTTCCAGATGCACCACATTGTGATGTTTCTGGTTTTCTGAGTCATTTTCCCTCCTTGGAGTGCTCATTCCTCTTCTTATGTCCAATGACTATTCCCCTCCTCACTGCTTATCTAGAGACTCCTATTCACTAGGCACAGTTCTTTAGTGTCCTAAGTGCCTTTCATGTTGGCTGCTCTCACATCTTTATCAGCTATTGTCTCTAGTATTTTCTTAATATTTATGTAAATATTTAGGTTTTCACTGAAATAAGTATATAAATGGGAAAATTCATATCAAATTTTGTAAGAATACAAGAAGCATCATTTTTCATAATTGGAAAATAAGCATAAACATAAATATTATGGAAAAATGCATTATTAAACTCTCGGTAGAAAGCCACCAATTGCTCTGAATCTGAATCCCTTTGTAAGATGGAAGACTGACAAGATTAAAGAGGTAAGGGCTCTACCTATCAAACGGAAATTTACTCTTTGACTTTCTTAGAACTATGAAAAGGGAATAATTCTCTATGTGGGTTTCAGTGTTATGTAATACTATGACATATTTCTATTAATTGCTGTCAGCATACCTAGATTTTCTCCCCTCAATCAGAAGTGTGCATCTTACAGTTTGGGAAACACTGATGCAGAGAACAGTGAGCTTCAGAATCACATAGTTCTGGGGTCAAATTTGAGACTTTATGTTTATAAATTTGGCTTCAGACAGGTTACATACTCTCTGTGAGCTTCACTTTTTGCTTCTTAAGTAAGTTCTATCTCAGTGGGATATTTGAAGGATTTGACATAATATATTTATAAAATAGCTGACACATGATAAGACTCAATAAGTAGCAGCTTACAGGTCTTTAATACCGTCATCATCATCATCTTCATTATCGTCTTTCAAGGTGTGGATCAAACATCCCCTCTGGAAAAATACTACTTCTTTCCTTGAAATTTCACATTACTCTGAACACACCTTCATTCTGATAGAAAAATTTGCTTATATCCATCTCACTAGTTTTTTGGTGAATTCTTCAAAACCAGAGCCTCGTCTCAGCCCAGGAAAGCAGATACTGAGTGAAAGCCTACTGTGTTCAAAGCTTTGTGAGCCATATCATAATTTGGGGGAAAATGCAAATTTAGCTATCAAGAGATTGAGTACTTAGGTTGGTTTTGACCCCATCATTAGAACTACTGCTCAGGAAATAGCTTCGTACATGCTGAAGAGAGCAACTGGTATGTTTTCCTACTTTGTAAAGTAAGAGACACTTGAAACCAGAGAATTTTCCACTATGTCCCTAGCAAGTCCTTTCTCCCACAGCTGTTCCTTCCTACTCCTCTTAATAAAATTCAAATTGCCCAAACAATGGCTGCTAATTCTCAAGTATAATTCCCTCCCTCTTCTGAGAACTGTCCTGATCCAACAATTCCCGAAACCAGCTGAACTTCAGCTAACCTCTCCTGCTGCAGTCCTGTAAAAATTTCTGCCCTCCTTCCCTGAGTTAGAATGCTCCTCAGAACCTTCTCTTGCCTGGTATTTTTGAAAAAAGGCTTTGCCAATGGGCTTTATCACAGAAGGCAGTAAAATGTAACAAAAATAAGATTTAGGGACCTTAATAAACTAATATTTAAAAAATGTATTACCAAATATTTCACTGAAACAAAAGAATACATTGAAATAGTCCATTTAGTTTCCATTCTCTGTAATGAATCTAGTTTTCATTCTCTATAAATCTTGCTGTCTTCCAGTCTTTACATATTGAATCAAAGACATTCAAGCTTCTGTTGGTCAGAACAAAAGAGTCAGTGCTCAGTTTTGAGTTTCAAATTAGCCTAGAAAAACTTATTAAGGACAAGTATCGGAAAACAGATTTTGTTAATTCTCCTTTGTCCCCTTCCCCCACTGAAATTCTTAAAGTTTTTCCTAACAACAAAACTTAGAGGTCTGAATATAAAGTTTCATTGGAAACTATATTGTAGAGAGGACAAAAGATTCAACATAGAGAAGGCTTGGAGGGGATTAGACCAGGGTCAGGCAGCTGCCTGCATCATAGAAAGACAGCCAGTGTTCAACCCCCTACCCCACTACCCACCAGCACTCAAGACAGGGAGAAGGAGACACTGAAAGAAGAGGATGCATGTGACCCACTTCTCATCAGGAGCTTGGTATACCAACTGAGGGCAGCTACAGGGACACAGAAATGGTGGCTTGGTGTGATTCTACAAAAGGAAGGCCTGAGTCAGTGCTTCCCATCTGGCATGACCTTTGCTTGACTGCAGGAGGTTCATAAGTGCCCATGTGCTCTGTGAGGCCACAGAGAACTGCCTAGGGCAGTTCTGGAAGAATCTTGGTGACAGCATGAGGAAGTCCCAGAGTGTGGGAAGCTTAACATGTAGCAATGATAATGCCTGTGCTCAATGCAAAGCCAAAAGACCAGAAAGTAGCCCCTACACCTTGTTAAATATCAGGGTAGAGTGTCAAGTTATCAGGAGAGGGGATGGTCAGCTGGTAATTACTAGCTGAGTGAGGTCGGCTAGTAATCAGATGACAGCATTGAGCCAGAGACCCCTCCCCAGTGCCAGCACATGGTATAAGCACTTCTTTGTGCCCAGATGATATCAAGGAATGACAAAAAGAAGACAGAGATGAAAACTTAACAATGTCTAAGAAATTACCGAGAAGAAAAGATAGAGTAACTCTTGTCTGTAAAGTTGATATTTGTTGTTGTTTAATTTTGTAACTCCCAACCAAGGTTCAAAAGAGATGAGTTTATAAAATAAAATTTAAAGTATCTGACTTGTAGAGTATGAATTCCAGTACTCCTGTTAAAATAAAATAGTAGTGGACATGAAGGGCTTTAGAGTCAGACTTTATGCTTTAAAACCTGGCTCATCACTTTTTAGCAGGAATTGAAAAATTTCTCCTTTTAATTTCTACCCAGAGGTACAGTTCTATGCCTTATAAGAAATTGATGTGCTACAGAAGAAATCCAAACCTTTATACATGACAACCTTTCTTTGCACCTTTGAGCTTGCCTTTCTTTAGACTATTTTCTAGAACTTTCAGTCCATCATCAGATCATATGATCTCTTTACTACAGATGGAGCTCCTTAAAAGTGCAAGTTACCTATATTCCCTTCACACTAATTCCACACTGTTGTATATCACTGCTTCACAAGGCTGCACTTTTATACTGAGCCACAGTAGGAATGGTTCTTTTCATTCTCTTTAAATCCTCATCTTTGCTTAAACTCCTTACAGATTTACTAGAGAATTAAGCCAGCCTGTCAGGAAAAGGCCTTCTGGAAGCTGTGACTAACTATACAGACTTTTACAATTTGTCTTATCTCCATTAAGTTGGTAGAGTTAAACAAAGAGAGGAGCTGAATTAGTAGGTCAGCTATTGAGACCAAGTCCCCTGGTCACTACTTCTTTACAAAGCAAGAACAGAAAAATAAGAGAGTAAGGCAGGGTGTCTGCCTGTTCCACACTGCATAGCATGGCCCAGTTTCCAGACAGCTTACCTGTAATTCCTATACTTCCCTTTGGCCTTTTTGAGTGAATATCTGATCTCTTCAACAAGTGCTTCCAAATGATTGGAAGGTCAAAACACTTCTAGGAAGGTCTCCTGAGAATAGCCCATAATGTGTTTGAGGTTTCAAAACACAGATTGTGTCCTTTCCTAGAGAAAGTATCCTGTTTGAATTTGAACTTTGATTTCTCCTGCTTTGGACCTCAGATTCCATTTTGCCTCTGGAATTCATGCTCTGGACTTTGGTCATTTATTTCCTTGGGTTTTCCAGAAAAAAAAAATTAGTCCAATTTTAGATAAACCTTTCTTGTATCAGGTAAATCTTGATAGAACCAGAAATGAAAGATCTTATTTACAATCTGTGGATGGTAAGTACCATTTCATATTCTGCAGTACAGGGCCTTTGCTTGTGTGTCTCCAGGAATCACAACTACCAGTCTTCTATACATGGGCCATGCCAACTAGAGATCACCTTGAATGGCCAATAATTTTTGAAACTTCATTGAGTTCTTTCTCAAACAAAATCTCTGTTTCTGATTATTTTGCCTCTGATGTACCTGGGAGCATATTTTCAAGCCAAATCTTATTTTCTTATTTCCTGTCCATATTTCTAACTTCCCCAGACCCCCTGGATAATTTATCTATTGCACTAATATTTGTTGTTAAAGAAGTATAGACCTGCTCCTTCTCAGTTTTTGGGCTCAGGAAATATCTCCAATCATTTTTCAATCACTTGTGGTCCAGAGAGAGCCAAAAACATGCCTTTTCTAGGGAAATTTAATCCATGTGTTTATGATTAATTTATATGTAAGTCATTAAATTGGTGTTTTCAAGACATTTCATTTGGCAAGTTACTTCTCTCTCACCCTTCAGATCCCCTCTCAACTCTTATTTGAGTTGGTACAGAACTGGACCCAGGTGCTTTTCTCAGTAGTGCCAAAACATTTGGAAAAGTAGTCCTGAATAACTGAGATGACATTCTGTCCACATTATAGTTGATACACAACTGCCTGCATAGTGGATGTCTTACAGAAAAGAAAGTGATTAAAAATTTTATGATAAGTAAATTTAGGCAGCAGCTGTAACCGTTCTTAGAGTGGAATATGGCTTCTAATGCCCGATTTACCCAGAGTTCAAATTCAATTTAATTCCAGCCTTTCATTCTGTACCTATGATGTGCTAGGTACAATTAATCATATTTCCTGCCTTCAATTTTCTCATAGCCAACCTTGTATGGCAAGAAGCAAAAATGACACATAATCAAAGTGCTATGAGAACCCGGCAAAGAGAATTCTACTGGGGACGTTAGAGAAGGTGGCAATGGGGAGGGGTTTGGAGTTTGGGTTACAATATAGACAAAAGGGATGTAACAGGTGGAATGACACAATCATATCTCTAATTCTGATACTGTGGGAGAGAGATTGGAATTGGGAGATACTACAGGCAGGGGGGATTTCAGGAGGCTGCTCTGAAGATCCAGATAAGAGCTGGAGCTCTCAATGATGACAGAGACTAGAGTAATGACAGTGGGTGACTTGGGTTTGAGACGTATTGTTGAGATGAGCTCTACTCTGTTCAGAGATGAGCAAGATATGAAGATTACAGGCTGTGAGTGATCTCTGGGTAAACTGCTTACACTCTCTGGGTATTCATTCCCTCAATAGTAAATTGAATAAAATATCTCCATCTGACTTAAGGATTTAAAAACATTGTATAAAATTACCTATTTCCTTCCTAAGTTTTCCTTTCATGGTAGCTTAGAAGAAAAGGATGATAATGAAGTTCATGAACTAGGATCTTTAGAACAATTCAATACTCATGCTACTTGGGTCTTTGAACCTTTGGTGTATTTACTCAAAGGTCTTTCATATGTGTCTGTATAAATATCTAGTTATTGGCTCATTTCACAATTTTTGTGTGTGTGTGTGGCACTGGGGATTGAACCCATGGTCTCATGCATGCTAGGCTAGGTAAACACTTTCCCACTGAACTGTATTCCCCATCCACAAATTTTTTGACTGACCAAAATTCTATACATTTAGTATGCACAACATGTTTTGAAATATGCACACATTGTGCAATGTCTAAATCAAGGGAATTAACACATGCATTACCTTACAGACATTTTTTTGTGTGATGAGAATACTTAAAATCAGCTCTTAGCAATTTTTAAGAGTATGTTTATATTAATTACAGTCACCATGTTACAAAATAGATCTCTCTTGAAATGATTCCTTCCAGCTAACTGTAATAGTGTATCCTTCAGCTAAACTCTCACCACTACCATCAGCAGCATCCCCTGGTAACAACCATTATACTCTCTGATTCTATTTAGATTCCACATATAAGTGGCATCATGTGGCTTTTGTCTTTCTTTTCCTGGCTTATTTCACTTAATATAATGTCCTCTAGTTCATCCATGTTGTCACAAATGGCAGGATTTCCTCTTTTTTGAGGCTCAACTGTATTGCATTGTGACACATACCTAAAATTTTCTTGATCCATTCATTCACTGAGGGACTTTGAGGTTGATTCCATATCTTGGCTATTCTGAATAATGCTACAATGAACATGGGACTGCAGATAGCACCTTGACACGTTGATTCCACTTCCCTTGGATGCATATCTAATAGTGTGGTATGCAGCATCCATTTGATAATCCTATTTTTATCTTTTGAGGAAACTCCAAACTGTTTTGCATAATGGCTGTGCTAATTTAAATCTCATTAATAGTCTAGAAGGGTTCCCTTCATATCCTTGCCAATGTTTGTTATCTTTTATCTTTTTTGTGATACCCATTCTAATATGTTTAAGGTAATATCTCCTTTAGTTTTAATTTGCATTTCTCTGATAATTAGTGATTTGACCATTTTTTTCATATACCTGTTCATCATTTGTATATCTTCTTTTGAGAAATGTCTATTCACATACTTTGCTCATTTTAAAATTGGGTTATTTGTTTCTTTTTATTGAATTGAGATCCTTATATATTTTGGATATTAACCCCTCATCAGATGTACAGTTTGCAAATATTTCTCCAATTCTGTAGGTTGTCTTTGATTCTGTTGATTGTTTTCTTGGCTGTGCAAAAGTTGTTTAGCTTGATACAGTCCCATTTATCTACTTTTCCTTTTGTTGCCTATGCTTATGGGGCCTTATTAAAAAATTCATCACCAAGACCAATGTCACGGAGATTTTCCTCTATGTTTTCATCTAGAAATTTTACATTTTTTTGCAAGTACATTTAAAATTTTAATCCATTTTGAATTCTTTTTTTACGGAGTATGAGATAGGAATCTATTTTAATTTTTTGCACTTGGAAATCAAATTTTTCAATATCGTTTGTGGAAAAGACTGTCCTTTTCTATGTGTCTTCTTGGAAATTTTGTTGAAAATCAATTGACTATAAATGCATGGATTTATTTCTGGGCTCTTTATTTTGTTCCATTTATCTATGTGTTTGTTTTTATGGTGGTATAATGCTATTTGATTACTATGGTTTTATAAATTTTTTATAGCTTTGTTCTTTTTACACAAGATTGTTTTGGCTATTTAGGGTTTTTTATGGTTTTATTTTTTCTATTTCTTAGAAAACTATCATTGGAATTTTGATAGGAATTGCACTGGATCTGTACATCACTTTGCATAGTAAGGATATTTAAAAAAATATTTATTCTTCCAATCCATGAACATGGACCATCTATTTATTTATGTTTCCTTCAATTTCTTGCATCAATGATTATTTTTAGTGCATGGATCTTTCACCTCCTTGGCTAGATTTATTTCTAAGTATTTTATTTGTTTTGATGATATTATAAATGATATCACTTTCTTGATTTCTTTTTCAGGTAGTTCATTGTTAGCGTTTAGAAATGCTATTGACTTTGTACATTTTATATCCTATAAATTTACTTAATTCATTTATTAGTTCTGATAGTTTTTTGGTGAGTCCTACAAATAGGACTTATTCTTTTCTAATGTGGATGCTTTTTATTTCTTTATCTTGCCTAAATTTCTGACTAGGACTTTCAGTTCTGTGTTGAGTAGAAGTGGTAAGAGTAGGTGGGCAACCTTTTCTTTTTCCTCAAGTCAGAGGAAAAGTTTTCAACTTTTCACTTCTGAGAATGGTGTTAGCTGTGGGTTTGCCATACGCAGTTTTTATTTTATTTGTGTGTGTGTGTGTGTGTGTGTGTGTGTGGTGTGTGTATACTGGGGATTGAATGCAGTGCATTTGCAAGGCAAGTACTCTATCAATGAGCTACATCCCCGTCTCCTTTATCATATTGAAATAGATTAATACTTAATTTTTAAGTATTAAAATTTTTAATTTTTAAAGAATTTTTTTTACATAAAGGGATGTTGATATTTGTCAAAATTGTTTTCTGTATGTACTGAGATGCTTATACAGTTTTGGTCCTTCATTTTGTTAATGTGACATGTCACTTTTATAGATTTGCACAAGTTGAACTATTCTTGCATTCATGTATAAATCCCACTTGATCAAAAGAAATGATACCTTTAATGTGCTGTTTAATTTGGTTTGATACTATTTTGCTGAGAATTTTTACATCTATGTTCATTAGGGATATTTATCTATAATTTCCTCCTACTCCTCTACCTCCTCCTCCTTCTTCTGCATTTCCTCCTCCTCTTCCTTGTGTCCTTCTTTGACTGTATATTAGAACAAATCAATATAGCCACAGGGTTCCCAAAGCTGAAATAGATGGTGGCAGTAATTTTATTTTATTTTTTTTGCAGTGCTAGGGATTGAACCCAGGGCATTGTGCTTGTTCACCCTAACCCTAACCCTAACCCTAACCCTAATGAAATCAAATTCCATGCATGAATGGGTTTGTCAGGGTGTACCCAACTACCATGTATAACTCTAAAGCTTGAATTTTTAAAAAAGCAATCAGGAACAGTTATATTAATTTCAGACACAGCATGGAAAGTTATCAGGCATGAAGAAAAGCATTACGTAATAATAAAGGGTCAATTCTGCAAGAAGGCAACAATCCTCCATATGTACACACTTAACAACAAAGTGTCAAATTATGTCAGGCAAAACCTGATAGAATTGTGAGGAGAAATAGGTAAGTTCACTATCATAGTGTGAGACTTGTAAACTTCCTTCTGTTAGGAATGGACAGATCTAGCTGGCAGAAAATTAGTAAGGACATAGTTGAAATCAACACCACCATCAATCAACTGACATCTACAGAGTAGCTCATCCAACAACAGAAGCCACATTCTTTTTAAGCTCACATGAAACACCTTTACAAATTTGAAAACAGAAATCATACAATCAATCTTTATTCTCAGACTACAAAGGAATTAAACTAGAAATCAATAACAGAAAGATAATTAGAAAATCCTAAAATATGCAGAGATTAAACAACATACTTTAGATAACACGTGACTTAAAAAATCTTGAGTGATTAAAAATACTTTGAACTAAACAAAAATTAAAACACAACTTATCACAAATTATGGGATATAGTGAAAGCAGTGCTTAGAGAGAAATATGCAGCACTGAATGCACAGACTACAAAAAGGAAGATCTAAAAATCAATAATCTAAGGTTCCATCTTAGAAAACTAGGAAAAGAAGATAAATTAAATCCAAAGGAAGTAGAAGAAAAGAAATAATGGTAATTAAAGCAGAAATGAATGAAATTTAAAAAAATCGATAGATTAAGAACAGGAAATCAGTAGGAAAATATCTTTGAAACAAAAAGTTGTTTCTCCTCTTTTTCCAGCTGGAACCATGGAGGGTGCTGAAGAGAAGAAATAGAAGGTTCCTGCTGTGCCAGAAACCCTTAAGAACAAGTGAAGGATTTATGCAGAGCTGAAGTTTTGAAGCATCTGAGGAAGAAGTTTGCCCAAATGACGCTTCAAAAGGCAAGGAGGAAGCTTATCTATGAAAAAAACCAAGTATTACCACAGGAAATTTAGGCAGATGTACTGACAGAGGTTCAAATGGCTAGGACGGCAAGAAAAGCTGACAACTCACCTGCAGAACCCAAAATGACATTTGTCATCAGGATCAGAGGTTATTGATGGTGTGAGCCCAAAGGTTCGTAAGGTGCTACAGTTTCTTCACCTTTGCCAGATCATCAATGGCACCTTTCATAAGCTCAACAAGGCTTCAGTTAAGCATATATTGCATGGGGGTACCCAAACCCGAAGTCAGTGAATGAACTAATCTACAAGTGTAGATATGGCAAAATCAAAAAGAAACACATGCCTTGACAGATAACGCTTTGATTACACGATCTCTTAGAAAACATGGCATCATCTGCATGGAGGATCTGATTCATAAGATCCACACTGTTGGAAAACACTTAAAAGAAGCAAATAACTTCCTGTGGCCCTTCAAATTATGTTCTCCAAGAGATGGAATGAAGAAAAAGACACTCATTTTGTAGAAGGTGGAGATACTGGCCACAGGAAAGACCAGATCAACAGGTTTATTAGAAGGTATTTTTGTAATCTGGCCAGTTAATAATAATAATAAAAAAGCTGGTTTTTGAAAAGATTAATAAAATCAATAAGCTATAGCCAGATTAACTAAGAAAACAAAAGAATTAGGATACAGATTATTAGTATCAGAAATGGGAGAAGGAACATCACTAGGGATCTGGTAGACATTAAAAATATAATTAAGGAATATTATGAACAACTCAATGACTGCCAATTTATAACCTAGATCAAATGAACCAATTCCTTGAAAGATACAATCTGCCAAACCCTACACAGGAATAGGCAATATGAATAGGTCTAAATTTTTAAAGAAATTAAATCAATATTAATAACTTTCCCAAACAGAAAGCACCAAGCCCAGATGGGTTCACTGGCAAATCCCATCGCATACTTAAGGAAGAAATTGTACCGATTTCTTATAATCTTTGTCAGAGGATAGAAGCAGAGGGTTAACTCATTCCATGAGTACATTACCCTCATACCAAAACCAGACACAAACATTACAAGAAAATGAAACTACAGAACGGTATCTCTCATGAAGATACAAAATTTCTCACCTAAATGAAAAGCAGCAATATATGAAAAGAATTATTAACACAACCAAGTGGGATTTATTGTAGGTATGCAAATCTGGTTCATTAGAAAATCATTTAATCTAAATTATCACATCAACACATGAAAAAGAAAAGTCTCAATAGATGCAAAAAAGAAAGGCATTTGGCAATACTCAATATCCATGCATGACATAAAAAAGAACTTTCAGTGAACTAGTAATAGAGGAGAATTTTCCCAACTTGATAGAGAATGTCTACGAAAACAACATATTTAATAGTGAAACACTAGAAGCTTTCTCATTAAGATTAGGAAGATGGCAAGGACATCCCCTCTAGTCACTACTTTTCAGCTTCATACCACAGTCCTAGCTAGGGCACTAGAACAAGAAAAGGAAATAAAAAGTACACAGATTGGAAAGTAAGGAATAAAACTCTCTCTCTCTCTCTCTCTCTCTCTCTCTCTCTCTCTCTGTGTGTAGATGACAATGATTACCTATACGAAAAAGTCAAAAGAATCAACGAAAACTCCTGGTACTAATAAACAATTGTAGCAGGGTTTTAGAACAAATGGTTAATATGCAAAGGTCAATTGCTTGCTTGTACCAGTCGTGAACAAGTGGAATTTGAATTTAAAATGCAATACTGTTGCTTACATTAGCACCCCAAAAATGAAATACTTGGGTATAAGTCTAACAAAATATGTATAAGAACTATATGAGGAAAACTAAAACCCTGATGAAGGAAAAAAAACTATAAACAAATGGAGAGATATAAGTTGTTCCAAGTTTGATATAATATTCAATTCAATCTCAATCAACATCCCAGCAATTTTTTCTATGGATATCAACAAATATCCACAGAAAATATCTGATTTTAAAGTTTATATGGGGAGGCCAAAGACCAAGATTACCCTACACAATACTGAAGTTGGAGAACTGACACCACCTATCTTTAAGACTTACGATAAGCTATACTAGAGAGAAGATCCAAGATGGTGGACTAGAGGGAGGCTGTGTTCCTTGTCACTCCGTGACTCAGGATTGAAGCAGAGGAAAATCTGTTTCTCTGTGAGGTAGTCTTTGCTCCTCATCTATCTCCTGCTGTTCACCTCATTTGTCTACCTCAATCATCTACAGTCTGCCAGCATATCAACTACAATAACACTTGAGTGCAGATTGCTCACTGACTGCCACCTATCATCTGCCATTTGCCTGTTTGCTTGCCTCTGGCCTGCCCATTGCCTGCCTTTCACCTACCCATCACCGACTGACTGTGGTCCACCTGCCAATCTTCCGCCTGTAGCCTGCAGACTGCCTGCAGACCGTCAGTGGATCACAAGCTGCCTGCTGTTGCTTGGAAGCCCACCGTCACAGTACCCGCAGTTTTGGTGACATGTGGCTGCCACCATTTTGGGAAAACAGCCAGGACTTGCAGGACTCCCGGCCAGACTGACTGAGCCCTGCCTCCAGGACCCTGCTTGACTGACTGCACCCCGCCTACAGGACCCACCCTCCCCCGACTGACTGTGCCCCACCTCCAGGGGCCCCAACCCCACCTACCGCATCCCACACAAACTCAGCACCCACGCCCTGTACATACTGCAAATCCCCATTTGCCAACATGTTTGGAAGCCAGTGAAGCCATCTTGGATTATCCTGGAAGTGGAACCTGTCATTAGGTGGGGCAAATCCCATCTTGAGATGCCTACTGGAGATGGAAGCTCATTGTCATGTACCTCTCATGCATCAGGCTACTGCAGACTGGGAGGTTTGAATAGTACATGACTGTTATACTGTAGATTTTTTTTTCCTCCTTTTTGAAAAATTTTAAGTTTGTATTTCTTTATTTTTCTTGCTATTTTCCTTTGGTTTACCTGTTTCCTCAGAGTCTCTTTATCCCTCTTCTCATGCTAACAACCAACTCCTTTTGACTACATTTTCAATCTTCCTATGACCTAGACCTTCTTTATACTCTTTTCTTATCCCATTAACACTTACATCCTACACCACTCCCCATCTCTTTGTCCTCCATAGAAACTGCAGTCCTCATTGCAAATCTATTTCTTATACTGTAGATAATAATTGAACTCATCCTTTCTGTTTATTATGACAATACTGTTAACATCTTCATAGGGGCTATTTGGTTTACAGCTGCATTTTGTCTATACTGGGTATTGCTAATATTGACCTCCCCCTTAATGAAGAGGTTTTGGAAACCTGTAAGGTCACTGTAAGCATATAGGGTGGAAACTGCAATAGCCCAGATCTGCACTGCTAGAGGGGAAGATATATGAACAACATGAAAAAACGAGGAAGGAAAGTGCTCCAAACAAACCAAGATTCTACACTAATAGAATCCAATGACAGCATGGTAGAAGAAATGTCAGAAAAGGAGTTCAGAATATACATGATTAAAATGATTTGTGAAGCAAATGATGAGATAAGAGAGCAAATGCAGGCAATGATTGATCACTCCAATAAGCAGTTGAAAGAGCAACTGCAGGAAGCAAATGTTCACCTCAACAAAGAGATAGAGATTCTGAAAAAGAACCAAACAGATCCTTGGTTCAAATCCTTGAAATGAAGGAAGCAATAAACCAAATAAAAAACTCAACAGAAAGCATCACTAACAGACTAGATCACTTGGAAGACAGAACCTCAGACAATGAAGACAAAATATTGAATCTGGAAAATGAAGTTGCCCAAACAGAGAAGATGGTAAGAAATCATGAATGGAACATCCAGGAACTATGAGATATCATGAAAAGACCAAATTTAAGAATTACCAGGATTGAGGAAAGCACAGAGATACAAACCAAAGGAATGAACAACCTATTTAATGAAATAATATCAGAAAATTTCCCAAACCTGAAAAATGAAATGGAAATTCAACTGCAAGAGGCTTACAGAACATCAAATGCAAAAAATTACAGCAGATCCACACCAAGACACATTGTAATGAAAATGCCTAACATACAAAATAAAGATAGAATTTTAAAGGCTGCGAGAGAAAAGAATCAGATTACATATGGGGGAAACAAATACAGGTATCAGCAGATTTCTCAGCCCAGACTCTAAAAGCTAGAAGGACCTGGGACAATATATTTCAAGCTCTGAAAGACCATGGTTGCCGATTTTGCTGCGGCTCCTGGAGAGAGCTCCAGTCAGCAGGCGGCTGGAGTCCCCAGCCCTAGCGGGGATCTTACACTCTTCGCTCTTTGGTGCCACTTTAGAGCTTCCCTGGGAGAGAGCGACCACCTGTGGCTGCCTGAATGCTCAGAGCGGAGCTCCAGTTTTCGGCGCAATTTTGCTGCAGCTCCTAGAGAGAACTCCAGCCAGTGGGCGGCTGGGGTCCCCAGCCCCAGCGGGGATCTTAGGCCCATTGGTGTCATTTTACACCTTCCCTGGGAGAGAGCGACCACCTGCGGCTGCCTGAGCCCCCAGCATGGAGTTCATGCCTGCCTGGGTATCAAGACCAATGTCTCCATCACTGAGCACAGTTCTACGTCCCCACCCCAACTTGGTCTAGTGCCCAGGCCCACACCCTGGCCCAGTGTCTAGCATCTGTGCTGCATCTGATAGTCTATCAATACCAGGCCGCCTCTGCCCAGAAGTATTGACCATTCCCAACCTGGAGGTAGTGGGACAGCATCCCTCTTGGGTCACCACTTGATTAAGCACCTCTCAAATATCAGGACATTGAAAAATAAGAGGTTTGAACTGTGCAGTATATTTTTATCACAGATCATTTTTTAAATTAATTGTAATACTATGATTATTCCTAATATACCCACTAGATTCCTACCTTTTTCTTTTATTACTATGCTTATCACTCTATCTCCCTCTTATATATCTGTTTCCTTGGAGAATCTCTTTTTCCTCACGCTAACAACCTATTTCTTTTAATTCCACTTCCACTATTCATATGACATAGTATATCTATAGACTCACTTCTTATCTCATTAGTGTTTTGTCCTATACCCCTCCTCATTCTCCCTGTCCAACATTAGGATTTGCAGTCCTTATTGCACACTTACTGGTTATGCTATAGATAATAATTTGAACTAATCTCTGTTTATTAAGACAACATTGTAATATCTTAATAGGGACTATTTAGATTAAGGACACATATTGTTTATATGGTGTGCTGCTATTATTGATCTCTCAATTCAAGGGGAGGTAATGAAAATAGGCAGGAACCCTGTAAGTCTTTAAGGGGAAAATGCAATACCTAGGATTTGCACTACTAGAGGGGAAGATACACTAGCAACATGAGAAAACATGGGAAGAAAACGTCCCAAACAAACCCAGATACTATACCAAAAGAAGCCAGTGACAACATGGCAGAAGCATTGTCAGAAAGGGAGTTGTACATAATTAAAATGATCCGAGAAGTGAATGAGGAGTCAAGAGAGTAAATGCAGGCAATCCTAAAAGAGCAATTGCAGGAAGCAAAAGATCATTTCAATAAAGAGATAGAGATTCTGAAAAAAAAGCAAACAGAAATTCTTGAAATAAAGGTTACAATAAACCAAATTAAAAACTCAATAGAAAGCTTAACCAACAGGCTAAATGACTTGGAAGACAGAACCTCAGACAACGAAGACAAAATATTCAATTTTGAAAACAAACTCAACCAGACAGAGAAGATGGTAAGAAATGATGAACAGAACTTCCAAGAGTTATGGGACATCATGAAAAGACCAAATTTAAGAGTTATTGGGATTGAGGAAGGCACAGAGATACAAACCAAAGGAATGAATAATCTGATCGATGAAATAATATCAGAAAATTTCCCAAATCTGATGAATGAAATGGAAAATCAAATTCAAGAGGCTTATAGGACACCAAATGCACAAAATCACAACAGATCCACACCTAGGCACATTATAATGAAAATG
>JAJEJO010001832.1:0-28501 GCA_020662805.1 Glaucomys volans | reverse complement strand
CTTGCCAAGTTGTGCTGGTAGGAGTGAAGAGGAAGCAGGTAAGAACCAGGGTCCTTAATTTGCCAAAATGAATCCTCACCTCATAGCCCAGAAGAAGAGGAATCATCATGTGTTGTGGGCAGGGACTTCCTGGCTCTGAAAGGTCAAGCTCCATCCAAGATAAGAGACCCTGCTGAAGACTGACAGGCTGCCAAACAATCCATGTCCACCAGAAGCCTTTTTGCTCACTTGGCTACAGGAGGAATCATTTTTCGTGGGAATGGGGACCCTGGTGCAGGCAACTGGCCCCCACCAGGGGTAGTGGACCAGGGAGAGATGTGGGGATGCACACATATGCATGGTTTACCAAGCCTAGCACAGGCCACAGTGCCGTAGTCCTGGGAAATCTCTCATCCTGGTCTGGACTCCCCATGTACATTGCTGAGCAGTGAAACTGTCCTAGGGCAATACCATCCACTGGCAATGATTGCCAATGGATATTTCAGAGTAGAGGAGCAAGCGGGGAAGGTCAGTGGTTTAGGTGAAGTTTGAACTGGAAAATAGCACACCAATTCTGTTGTGATGCCAAATCTTTCCTCGAAGACCCCAACAGGAGACAGTAGGAACCTGGGACTTAGGAATTCTAAGAAGTAAGAAGATATTGATCTCCCCAAAGTTGACAGGAGAGATAATTAACTAATCAATTAAGATGGAGGATAGCAGGTTGCTGGCAAATGAGGAGAGATATTCTAATCTCATACCATCAGCCAGGACCCAGAACCTCTTGTGTTGACTTACATTTAGACTACACTCAGAAAATGTCTTGCTATGATTTCTCAAGTGGCCCATAAACTATCACTTTGAAGCAGAAGCACCTTCACAATGTGTTTTCACTTAAGTTGTAACTCTCTTGAACATCCTACAGGTTGTCTGAGTAAAGGCCCACTGGCACATATCACAGGGCCCTGTAACCAGCAGCTGGTAGATGCAGACTACAGGTCAGTGTCAAAGACTCTGGCAAGACCATCCTCCAAGATTGAGAAACTGAGAGATGAAGGGGTGTCTGATGAGGACAAGATTAACCTGGACCTCAAATGGTACATGGAAACAGAGCTTTACAAATCTCCTGTGGCAATTGAATATCAGTGGAAGTTAATTCATATATTCAGTGTTAATTCATACAAGTATTTAATAAATGATGTCAGTAAAATAGCATAACACAAAAACCTAAGTAAATCAAGAGCCATGTGCCCCTGTGCTTTGTGTACCTCTCTGCGTTTTCAAGATGATAGTGTGGATATGTTGGAAAACATTGAGGTGTAGAAGTCCACTTATTTGGGGGAGAATGGAGTGAGCCCCAGTAAGATTCTCCTTCATAAACCTACTCGAGGTGATATTTGTAATGCCATTTCTTGATAAAAGGCAACAATGAAATCCCAATATGTGCAAATCATGAACTTCAAATGCAAAAATGGAAAAGAATCCATTTGAGGCCCTGGCGAGCATTTTCATCTTGTAGATCTTGCTAGCATATTTATGAGAAGGTTAGATATTTTATGTTCCTCAGAGTTATCTCATCTTCAGGAAAACTGCTCTTAATAAATCCAGGTCCATGGGAAGTACCTTTTTTTGGCACACAGATGCTTTCTGAACACTCTTGCTAGATTGGGCTTCCATTTAAATCTGATTTTATCCAACCACTTTGTGTTAACTTGATTGATCAGGGGAGTAAATGTTCAGTCCCTGGAGGGTTGAAATGATCTGAAGAGGCACTCTAAGGTACATGATTGCAAGTTCTGCAAAAAAAACTATGGGTTCTACGTGCGGAATAATGACTCCAAGGCAGATCCAAATCACTTTTATCAAACTATGTAGATGTATTTTGGGAAAAATCCAGGCAGCATTATTTGTTGCAGAATAAATCCCAATGTCTATGTAGTAATGAGGAGTGAAAAATTTATCCATGTCTCTTTCATGAATAAGAGTGTAGTAGCTGTTCCAGCAGCACACAATTATTGAAGAGATGTACAGAGGCACGTGGCAGTTGGAGAATTATTTATTTGTAGAGAATTTTATATGCTGTGATCTTTGGTAGTACAAGAAACTGAGGGAGTCTTTCACACCTGAACACCATACGTTACAATCCCAAAGTCCTCACACCTGTCTCGTTGTTTTCATTCCCCTTGGATTTTGAGGGCTATCTGTTCAGTAGGGCCAAATGAATACCACAGTGGAGGTGCTGCATCTTTCTTTTCACCTCAAATATGTAGGCGCTTGAAAAGCTGAATTTCATTGGAAAACTATTTTTCTGTGAAATGAGGAATATCTCAAAAACTTCATGAGGCACAGTTTGTAAATATGTATAGGGAATGCAAGGAGGTGATGGATCAGAGGATCTATGAACACATGAGTAATCATTGCTCTGAGGTAAATAATCCTCATTCAGATTTCAAATGTCCAGTAGTTATGTGTGCAAATAATACTCTCAACATTCCTTGCGTGGAATTTTTTTCAATGAACTCCTGTCCATTGAACTCTAGGTCCTTCATTTCTCCGCAAAATGATGGTACCATGATTTTGATAGCACTCAAGAACTGTCTAACCTGTTTACCAGTGATCCAGTGACATGAGAGCAAAGGAGAGGAGAGCTACAATATCCACTGTGGTTCAGGCTGGGTTGAAGGAATTTGGAATTGAGTGGAATTTTCTGGCAAATATAGGAGAGTGCAGGTTTTCTCTTTACCCAGGGGTTGTTGCTGGGCCTTGGACAACTTGGGATTCCATGAATGACTTAGCTGTCATCCTAGCTGCACTGTACATACCACCTGAAGTCACAAAAAAGCCATATGACAGAACATTGGTCTCATGGTTGCCATGGCAACTGGAACCTCATCAGGGATTGGCTGCTGTGGAGAATCATTCAAGAAAAGTGTTGGCCCAGTTCTGCTGGTTAGAAGAAAGAGAAAGCGGAGAAGAGTCAGCATTCCTTTGACAAAAATTTGATCCTAACCCCTTAGCCCAGGAGAAGAGAAATTAGCATGTGTTGTGGGCAGGGACCCCCTGACTTTGAGACATCTGACTCCATCCAAAATAAGGGCCCCTATTGAAGCCTCACAGGTTGCAATACCATCCATATCTGGGAGGGGCTGATGTGCTCTCTTTGCTGCAGGAGGCATCATGATCTCCTGGGAATGAGTACCCTGCTGCAGGCAATTGATTCCTACAAGGTATAGTGGAGAAGGGAATGATACAGGGGTTCAAGAGTATGTGTGGTTCACCAAGCCAAGGTCAGATCACAGAGGCATGACCCATCAAAGACACTCACCCAGGTCTGTACTCACCTGCTACATTGCTGAGTTGGGAAATTGGACTAGGACCTTATCAGCCACTTTCAATGATGGACAATGGATGAAATTTCAGAGTAGAGAAGCATGGGGGGTAGCTGAGTGGGTGAGGTGAAGTTTGAACTGGAAAATATCACACTAACTCTGGTGTGACGCCAAACATTTTCATGAATGCCCCAACAAGATAGAGTTGGAACCAGGACTTAAGACTTCTAAGTAGAAGTAAGGAGATGATGATGTCCCAATGATGAGAGGATGGAGTTAATCACTATTCAATTAGGAAGGAGGCTAGCTTGATGCTGCCATTTGAGGAGAGATATACTATGCTCACACCATCTTCCAGGCCCCACCACCTCTTATGATGACTTATATTTTCTGTGCATTCAGAAACTGTCTTGCTATGTTTCTCCAAGATGCCCTTCCACTCAAACTTTGAAGCAGAACCACTTTCACAATGTGTCTTCTCTGAAGGTGTAATTCTCTTGAACTGTTCATCAGTCAACTGATTAAAGGTACTGTGGTGAATTTCCCAGGACTGCTTAGCCAGCAGGAGGTAGATGCAGACTACATATCATTTTAGACCCAGGTACAGCCAACCTTCAAGAACCTGAAAATGAGGGATGAAACAGTGCCTGATGAGGACATGATGAAACTGGACTTGAAGTGATACAGGCATACCAGGCTTTTCAGGACCCCTGTAATTCCTGAATTATATCAGGGGAAGTTAAATCATGAATTCAGCACCAATTATTACAAATATTTAATAAATGATGCCTGTAAAAATGCAAAGAACTAAAACCTCAATAAATTCAGGGCTATGTGCCCCTGTGTTTTGTCTACATCTTTTTTTAAGATGATAGTGTTGTTTTGTTGGAAACTATTGAGGTGGAGAAGTACACTTCCTTGGTAGAGAGATGGGAGTATGCCCCCAAAACTTTCTCCTTCACAAATTGCAGTTCAGTTGATATTGTGAATGCCTGTTCTTTCTGAAAGGCAGCAATGAATTCCCAATATGTGCTAAAGCTGAACTTAAACATTCAAAAATGGACAAGAATCAATTTGAGAACCTGATTAGCATTTTCATGTAGTAGAACGCGCTGATTCAATAGACTTGTCAGCATATTAATGAGACCACTATAAATTCTGGGTTCCTCAGAGTTGTCTCATCTTCAGTAATCTTGACTCCTAGAAATTCCAAGTCTCTGGGGAAGCAAGGTTGGCTGACAGACAGATCCTTGCATATACCATCTTCAGAAGGGATGTCCAAATAAATATGATACTTACCCAAGCATTTTGTGTTCATGTAATTTAACAGAGGAGGAGATGTTAAGTCTTTGGAGGTTTGGCATGATTTGAAGAGGCTCTTTAAAGTTGACTGCATGTCTGCAGACATGACTATGAAATATGCATTGCAGATGAACCATCCCAAGGCAGATTCAAATCATTTCTATCAAGAACTGTATATAACTTTTGAGAACAATTCAGCCAGCATCCTTTTTTGCAGATTCAATCCCTATGTCTAGGAATTAAGGAGGAGAGAAAGAATTATACCTATCCCTTTTTGGAACAAGAGTGCTTGGGCTGTGCAACAAGCAGAAATTTTCCAAGGGAAGCACGGAGGTGTGTAGCAGTAGAAGTAGGCATTTGTAGGATGTACTATATGCTCTAATATTTGGGAGCACAGAAAATTGAGGGAAACCTTAACAACTGAACACAAAACCCTTACAATCCAAAACTGCTCACACCTTTCTCATTGTTCTCATTCCTCCTGGGCTTTTTCTTGAGGGAAATGTAACCAGTATGGCCAAATGCATATCCCAGTGGAAGTGCTAGGTATTGCTTTTCACCTCAGGTATGTGGGTGCTTGGAAAAGTTAGATATATGGAGCAAAGTCTGCTTCTCTGAATAAGGGAATATCTCAGCAACTTCACGAGGCACAGTGTGTAAATATGTATAGGGAATGGGAAGAGATGATGGATCACAGGTTCTATGAACACATGAATGAAATTTGTGCAGAGGTAAATAATCCCATTCAGTTTTCAAACATCCAATAGGTAAGTGTGCAGAAAATCCTCTCAAAATTTGCTGCAATGAGATTTTTTCCAAAAAGTACTGCCCATTGAACTCTCAGTCCTTCATTTCTCTGAAAAATGCTGCTACCATAATTTGATACTGAAACGCCAAAAGCCAAGCTTGTTTACCAGTGCTCCAGGGACATGAGAGCAAAGGGGAGGAGGGCTACAGTTTCCAGAGTGGAAGGGTTTGGTATTCAGGAATTTGGTTTGAATGGGCATGGAATTTTATGGCGAATGTGGTAGAATGGAAGTTTCCCCTCTTCCAAGGGCTTGTTGCTGGGCCTTGGGGTACATGGATTTCTATGAATGAATTGGCTGTCATACTATCTGTTCTCAACATGCTGCCTGCTGTCACAAATAGGACATATGACAGTACAATGGTCACAGTTACCATGACTTCCAGATCCTCTTCAGGTCCTGGCTCCTGCAGAGGAAACTTTAAGTTAAGAACTAGAAAAGGTGTGCTCTTAGGAGGAAATAGGTTGGAGTTTAGACTCAGTGGTCTGTTACTTGACACAAAAGCAATCCTAAACTCTTAGCTCTGGAGACGAGGGATTAGAATGTGTAGTAGACTGGGCCAAGCTGGTCCTGAGACCTCTGACTCCATCCAAGATAAGGAACCCTGCTGAAGCCTGACAGGCTGCTAAAACATACATGTCCAAGAGGATTCAATGTTCTCACTTGGTGGAAAAGGCATCATGATTTCCTGGGATAGGGGACCCTGATGCAGGCAATTGGTCCTCATCATTGTAAGTGGACCAGGAAGTAATGTGGGGGGTGCCCGAGAATGCATGGGTATGAAACCTAGCACGGGCCAAAGGGGCATGGCACCACAAAGACGCTTGTCCTGGTCTGGACTCACCCAGAACATTGGTGACTTTGGAAAATGGCCTAGGGCCTTAGCAGCCAATTGCAGTTATGGCAGATGGAAGACATCTCACAGCAGAGAAGCATGAGGTGCAGCTCAGTGGGTTAGGTGAAGTTTTAACTGGAAGAAATTTCACCAACTCTTGTGTGATGCCAAACACTTCCAAGAATGCCTCAACACGAGACATTTGGGTCCTAGGATTTAGGACTTTTAAGTAAGGGTAAGGAGAGGCTGATCTCCCCAATGTCAAGAGGAGGGAGTTAATCACTGATCGATTAGGAAGGAGAGTAGCAGGCTGCTGACAATCAAAGAGTGACTTGCTATGCTCACACCATTGGTCTGGCCCCACAAATTTTTCGGTTGACTTACAATTACAGTACACTCAGAATTTGTCTTTATATGATTTTGCATGTGGTCCTTCCACTCAACCTTTGAGCCATAAGCACCATCACAATGTGTTTTCTCTTGAGTTGTATTTCTCTTTAGCTGCCTCTCAGCTGACTGAGTAAAGGCCCTCTGGCGCATTTTCCAGGAATCCTTAACCAGCAGCTGGTAGATGCAGACTACAGGTCAGTGTCATAGACTCTGGCATAACCATCCTCCAAGATTATGAAACCGAGGGATTAAAGAATGCCTGATGATGACAAGATGAACCTGGACCTCACAGGATACAGGAAAACCAGGCTTTACATAAATCCTGTGGTTCCTGAAAGATATCAACATAAGTTAGTTCATGTATTCAGCACCAATTCGTACAAGTCTTTAATAAATAATGTCGTAAAAATTCAAAGCACAGAGAACTGAGTAAACTGAGGGCCACATGCACCTGTGTTTTTCTACATTTCTCTGTTTTCAAAATGATATTGTGGTTTTGATGAAAATCATTAAGTTGTAGAAGTCCACTTCATTTAGGATGGAGGCTAGCAGGTTACAGGTAATTGAGAGACACTCTATTCTCACACTACTTACCAGGCCCCACCACCTCCTCTGTTGCCTTAAAATTACCTTGCATTCAGGAATTATCTTGCTATGATTTCCAAGGGACACTTCCATTCACCTTTGGATGCAGAATCACCTTCACAATGTGTCTTCACATAAGGTGTAATTGTCTTGAATAACCTGTTGCCTGTCTGAGAAATGGCCCTCTGGGTCATTTCCAAGGACACCTTTCCCAGCAGCTGGAAAGTGCAGATTATAAGTCAGTGTCACAGACCCTGGTAAAACCATCCTCCATGAACGTGAAATTGAGGGTTGAATCAAGTGACTAATGAGGACAGGATGAAACTTGGCCTAGAATGTTACAGGACTATGAGGTTTTACATAAAACCTGTGGTTCCTGAATCATACCAACTGAAGTTAATTCATGAATTTTGTGCTAATTCTTATGTTTTTTTATAAATGGTGTCTGTAAAAATGCAAAGCACTAAAAACTGAGTAATTCCTGGGCCATGTGTCACTGGGTTTTGTCTTCACCTGTCTTTTCTGAAGTAGATTTTGTGGTTGTGTTGAGAACGTTGAGGTGTAGAAGTCCACACCTTTAACACAGAGACTGGAGTGGGATCCAGAAAGATTCTTGTTCACAAACGCTAGTGTAAGTGATATTTTGAATGTCCTTTATTGGTGTAAGGCAACAATGAAATACTAATATGTGCTAAACTGGAACATCAAAATGAGAAAATGGAAAAGAATCAAATTTAGGCCCTGGTGAGCATTTTCATCTTGTACAACTAGCAGATTCCACACACTTTCCAGCATATTAATGAGACAGTTATATTCTCTGTGTTCCTCAGAGTTGTCTCATCTTTAGAAATACTGCCTCTTAAGAAATCCATGTCCTTGGGGAAGCACTTTTGTCTGGCACACAACTTCTTACTGAACACTCTGTTTTGAAAGGGCTTCCAATTAAATCTGAGAGTTATCCAAACATTTGTGCTCACTAGATTGATCAGAGGAGGAAATGTTTAGACACTGGAGTGTTGGCATGATCTGAAGAGACTCTTTCATGTACATGATGGCATGTTCTGAAGATGTGACTATGTGATATGCTTTGAAGAAATACCACCCCATGGCACATCCAAATAATTTCTATCAAATTCTGTATACCACTTTTGAGAACAATCCTGACAGCAATTTTTTGCAGGTCAATTCTCAATGTCTAGGAATTAAGGATAGAAAGATTTATGCCTGTCCCTATATATAACAAGAGGGTTGTAGCTGCTTGAAAGCAGAAAATTTACCCAGGAATGCATGAAGGCATGTGGCAGTATTTGAAGTATGCATTTGTAGAAAATATTATATGCTCTGATTTTGAGACCACAGAAAATTGAGGGAACCTTTGACAACTGAACACCAATCCCTTATAAGTCAAATCTGCTTACATCTTTCTCAATGTATTCAATGCTTTCCAGATTTCCTTGAGGAAAATCCAACCAGTGGGTCCAAATGCTGATTCCAGTGAAGGTGCTGGACCTTGTTTCTCAGCTGAGGTATGTGGGTGCTTGGAAATTTGGAATTCCTGTGTGACATCTTTCTCTGAATAAGGGAATGTCTCAGCGACTTTCAAAGGGACATTCTGTCAATATATGAAGGGAAAAGGAAGAGGTGATCATTCACAGGATCTATGAACAGAATGAATAATCTTTGCTCAGTTGTAAATAATCCCCAATAAGTTTTCAAACCTCCATATTTATGTGTGCAGAGATCTTTCTCAGCATTCATTGCAGTGAGATTATTCCCCAAAAGTCACATCCATTGAGCTGCCCGCCCTTCATTTCTCCAAAAAATGTTGATACTCTGGTTTCAGATCCTGGTGGCTGTGGAGAAGCATTAAAGAAAGCATAATAAAAAGATAGTGCACCATGATCAAGTTAGTTTCATCCCGGGGATGCAAGGCTGGTTCAACATCCGGAAATCAAACAATGTAATTCACCACATCAACAGACTTAAAGTCAAGAACCACATGATTATTTCAATAGATGCAGAGAAAGCAGTTGATAAAATACAGCACCCATTCATGCTCACAACACTAGAAAAAATAGGGATAGTGGGGACATTCCTTAACATTGTAAAGGCTATTTATGCTAAGCCCACAGCTAACATCATTCTAAATGGAGAAAAATTGAAAGCATTTCCCCTGAGAACTGGAACAAGGCAGGGATGCCCTCTTGCCACTACTACTCAACATTTTTTCTTGAAACTCTAGCCAGAGCAATTAGACAGACCAAAGAAATTAAAGGAATACGAATAGGAAAAGAAGAGATCAAATGATTCCTATTTGCTGATGACATGATTCTCTATTTAGAAGACACTAAGATTTCCACCAGAAAACTTCTGGAACTCATTAATGAATTCAGTAAAGTAGAAGGATATAAAATTCATGCTCATTAATTGACTGCATTTTTATTCATAAGTGATGCATCCTCTGAGAGAGAAATTAGGAAAACTACCCCATTCACATTAACCTAAAAATAAAATAAAATAAAATAAAATACTTGGGAATCAATCTAACAAAAGAAGTGAAAGACCTTACACTGAGAACTACAGAACACTAAAGAAAGAAGTTAAAGAGCATCTGAGAAGATGGAAAGATCTCCCATGTTCTTGGATAGGCAGAATTAATATTGTCAAAATGGCCATACTTCCAAAAATGCTATACAAATTCAATGCAATTCCAATTAAAATCCCAATGACGGACCTCATAGAAGTAGAGCAAGCAATCATGAAATTCATTTGGAGGAATAAGAGACCCAGAACTGCTAAAGCAATCCATAGCAAGAAGAGTGAAGCAGGGGGTTTCACAATAGTCCTTCAACTATACTACAGAGCAATAGTAACAAAAACAGCATGGTATTGGTACTAAAATGATAGATCAATGGTACAGAATAGAGGACACAGAGACAAACCACATAAATATAGGTATCTCATACTTGACAAAGGAGGCAAAACCATGCAATGGAGAAAAGACAGCCTCTTCAACAAATGGTGCTGGGAAAACTGGGAATCCATATGCAGCAAAATGAAACTAAACCCATATCTCTCACCCAGTACAAAACTCATCTCAAAGTGGATCAAGGACCTAGAAATCAGACCAGCGACTCTGCACCTAATAGAAGAGAAAATAGGTCCAAATCTTCATCAGGTTGGCCTAGGACCAGATTTCCTTAACATGATGACCAAAGCACAAGAAATAAAAGCACGATTCAATGATTGGGATAGAGTCAAACTAAAAAGCTTCTTCTCAGCAAAGGAAACAATCAGCAATATGAAGAGAGAGCCTTCAGATTGGGAGAAAATGTTTCCTACACACACTTCAGATAGAGCACTAATCTCCAGAATCTACCAAGTACTCAAAAATCTTTACACCAAGAACACTAATAACCCAATCAATAAATAGGCCAAGGAAATGAGCAGACACTTTACAGAGGAAGATCTACAAGCGATCAACAGCTTTATGAAAAAATGTTCAACATCACTCGTTAAAAGAGAATTGCAAATCAAAACCACCTTAAGATTTCATCTTACCCCAATTAGAATGTCTCTTATTAAGAACACAGACAACAACAGGTGTTGGCGAGGATGTGGGGAAAAGGGTACACTCATACATTGCTGGTGGGAGTGCAGGTTGGTGCAGCCACTCTGGAAAGCAGTGTGGAGATTCCTTAGAAAACTTGGAATGGATCCACCATTTGACCTAGCTATCCCACTCCTTGGCCTATACCCGAAGGACTTAAAATCAGATTACTACAGTGATGCAGCCACATCAATGTTCATAGGTGCTCAATTCACAATAGCTAGATTATGGAATCAACCTAGATGCCCTTCAGTAGATGAATGGATAAAGAATCTGTGGTATATATACACAGTGGGATATTACTCAGCCATAAAGAAGAATAAAATTATGGCATTTGTAGGTAAATGGATGATGTTGGAGACTGTTATGCTAAGTGAGATCAGCCAATCCCCAAAATCCAAAGGCCCAATGGTTTCTCTGATAAAAGAATGATGATGCATAATCCAGGGGGGAAGGGTGGCAACAATGGAGGAAGGATAGATAGCATAGAGGGAAGGGAGGGGTGGGGGCGTGGTGGGGTTAAAAATAATAACAGAATGTGTGACAGATACCATTGCCCTGTGTGCATGCATGAACGCACAGATGGTGTGTCTCTACTTTTTGTACAACCAGTTGAACAATAGCTGTACTCCATTTGTGTTCAATGAATCAATAAGTAAATTAAAAAAAGAAAGAAAGAAAAGGGCTAGACCAGTTGTGCTAGTTTGGAGGGAAGTGGAAGCAGGTAAGACCCAGCAGGCTGTTGCTTGCCACAATGCAATCCTTACCTCTTAGCCCAGGGGAAGAAGCATAAGCATGTGCTGTCAGGGGGCTCCTCTCTCATTGGGACTTGTGACTCCATCCAAGATAAGGAGCACTGCTGAAACCTTACAAACTGCCTTATAGCCCATATTTGGGAGGGGCCATTGTGGTCGCTTGAACACTGGAGGCAGCATGGTTTACTGAGAGATGGGACACTGCTACATGCAATTGGTCACCACCATGGGTAGTGAAACAGGGAGTGAAGCTGGGGTGCCTGAAGATACACCTGTTACCAAGCCTAGCAGAGGTTACATGGTCATGGCCCTTGGAATACACTCATCCTGTTCTTGACTCACCTGGTACATGGTTGATTTGGGAACCTGTGTTAGGGCTTTAGCCACCACATACAATGATGGCTGAGGTATGACCTTTCTGGTCAGAGGATAGTGCAGGGAAGTTCAATGGTTGAGGTGAAGTTTGAACTGGAAAACCTCACACCATCTCTGGTGTGATGCTAAAACTTTCCATGAATTAACTGCCATGAAACAGTTGGAACCTTGGATTATGGAGTTCTAAGTAGAAGTAAGGAAATGCTGAACTCACCAATGTCAAGAGGAGGAAATTAATCACTAATATATTAGGATGGAGGCTAGCAGTTTGATAGAAATCCTGGAGAGGCATTCTATGCTCACACCAATGGCCACACCCCACAACTTTTCTGTTCACTCACAATTATGTTGCTCCCAGAAATTGTTTTGCTATGATTTTCCAAGGGTCCCTCCCGTGCATCCTTTGATTCAGAAACACCTTCACATTGTATATTCTCTTAAGCTGTCATTCCCCTTAAATACTTATCACCTGTCTGAGTAACGGCCATCTGGTGCATTTCCAAGGACTCCTTAACCAGCAGCTGGGAAACACAAACTACATGTCCGTACAAATATCCTGGCAAAACTATCGTACAAGAACCTAAAACTGAGGAAGGAAACATTGCCTAATGACCAAAGGATGAATCTGGTCCTCAAATGATTTAGGGAAACCAGGTTTTGCACAAAACCTGTTTCTTCAGAATGATATCAGTGGAAGGCAATTCATGTACTCAATGCTAATTCATACAAGTCTTTAATCAATGATATCTCTAAAAATGCAAAGCACCAAAAACTGAGTAAATCAAGGGCCACATGCCCCTGTGTTTCATCTACATTACTCTGTTTTCAAATTGATTCTTGGGGTGTGTTGGAGAATGTTGAAGTGCACAAGTCCAATTTTGTGGCAGAGAGACTGGAGTACCACCCCTCAAAACTTCTCCTGCAAACCCTTGTTCAGGTAATCTTTTGAACGTCATTTCTTGGTGAAGACAACAATGAAGTCCCCATATGTGCTAAATCTGGACTTCAAAATGGGAAAATTTAAAAGAATCAATTTGAGACACTTGTGTGAATTTTGATCTTGTAGAACTTGCTGGCTCAAAACACTAGCAAGTATATTAGTGAGATCATTGTAAACACTATATTCTTCAACATAGTCCCATCTTCAGAAATACTGCCTCTGAAGAAATCCAGGCCTCTGGGGGGCACTTTGCCTGCCACACAGTTGCTTGTTGAACACTTTCTTTAGAATGGGTTTCCAATTGAATCAGAAAGTTATCCAACCATTTTGTATTCACTTCATTTATCAGATGCTGAAATGCTGAGTGTCTGGAGGGTAGGCATATTCTGAAAAGACACTTTAAGGTATATGACAGCATATTATGCAGACCTGAATATAGAATATGATTTGCAGAAGAATAACCCCAAAGCAGAAACAAATATTTTGTGCTTTGGACACTTCTCAGAGCAATGCAGCCAGCAATCTTTGTGGCAGGTCAACTTCCAGGGTCTAGGAATTAGTGAGGAGAGAAAAAATTTTGCCTTTCCCTTCACAGAATAAGAATGTTACAGCTGCTCAAGAGCAGTCAAATTACCCAGGAAAGCACAGATGCCTGTGGCAGTAGGAGATGACAGCATTTGTAGGAAATATAAAAGGCTCTTATCTGTGGGACCACAAGAAATTGAGGAAATCTTTGTCACCTGAAGACCAAGCCCTTACAATACAAACTGCTCACACCTGTCTCATTGTTTTCAGTACTCCTGGGCTTTTCCTTGATGAAAATATGAACAGCAGATGCTAATACATATCCCAGTTGGGTGCTCAATCTTGCCTCTTTCCTCAGGTTTGTGGTGGCCTTAAAAAATTGGATTTTCTGGGCAATGTCTGTTTCTCTGTATAAGGGGATGTCTTGGAAGCTTCATAAGGCACATTCTATTAATATGTATAGGCAAAGGGAAGAGGTGATGGATCACAGGATCTATGAACCTATAAATAATCTTTCTTCAAAGAGAAATAATCCCCAATCAGTTCTCAAACCTCCAGTATTTGTGTGCAGAGATTTTTCTCAACAATCATTGCAGTGAGATTGCAGGAAATCCTGTCCATTGAACTGTCATTCCTTAATTTCTTGGCAATATGCTGATACCCTGGGTTTTATCTCACTCAAGAAATGGTTAAATTTTTTTCCATTGCTCTGTGGCAATTAGAGCAAAAGAGAGAAGAGCTACAGAATGTAGAGTGGAAGGAGTGGCCTGGGGGTCTTTGGTTTTTAAGGTGGGGGAATTTTCTTTCTCATGTTGTAAACTGCAGGTTATATCTCTCCCCATGAGATTTTTCTGGGCTTCAGGAAACTTGTGTTTCCAAGAATGGCTGGGTTGTCAATCTAGTTGTGCTGCACATACATCCTGCAGTCACAGAAAGGCCATGTGGCAGCACAGTAGCCTCATGCTTTCCATGGCAACACGAAGCTCTTCTGGTCTTGTCTGCTGTGGAGGAGACTTCAAGATAAGGGCTGACAAAACTCTGCTAGTAGGACGTAAGAGGGAGCAGGTAAGACCCAGTAGGCTTTTGTTTGCCACAACAGTGATCTCAACCTCTTTGTCCTGAAGAAGTGGAATCGGCATGTGTTGTGGGCATGGCCCCTCTGGCTTTGAGACATGTGACTACATCCAAAATAAGGGATCCTTCTGATGACTGAGAGATTCTCAGACCATCCATGTCCCCAAGTGGAAGTTGTGCTAATGTGGCCTCAGGAGGTATCATGATTTCCTGAGAATGGGGAACGTGCTGCCTGCAATTGGTATCCACCAGGGTTAGTGGACCAGAGAGTGATGTGGGGGTGCCTGAGGATGCATCTGTAAACAGTCTAAGAGAGCCACAGGGGCATTGCCCTACTTAGACAATCGTCCAGCTCTGGACACACCTGGTACATTGATGAGTTGGGAAATTGGCCTAGGGACTTAGCAGCCACTTGCAATGTTGGTCAATGGATGACATATCAGAGCAGAGGAGCATGAGGGGCAGCTTCATTTTTTAGGTGACGTTTGAACTGGAAAACATCGCACCAACAATGTTGTCATGCCAATACTTTCCACAAAAGCCCCAACAGGAGACAGAAGGAGCATGTGATTTATTACTTCTAAGTAGATGTAAGCAGATGCTGATCTCATCAATGTTGGGAGAAGGGAGTTAATCAGTAATAAATTATGAAAGAGACTAACAGGTTGTTGGCAACTGAGGGGAGAATTCTATAACACTATCCACCAGGGCCCACAACCTCAAACATCCTCCAAGAACGTGAAACTGAGGAACAAAACAAGTACCTGATGAGGACAGAATGAAACTGGTCTTCAAATGAAACAGGAAAACCATACTTTCCATAAACCCTGTGGTTCCAGAATGATATCAGTGGAAGTTAATTCATCTACTCAGTGCCAATTTGCAGACCTGAATATAGTATATGCTTTGCAGAAGAACCACCCCAAAGCAGATGCAAATAATTTCTATAAAATTATGTAGTTTGTCTTTGGGAGCAATCCAGCCAGCAATATTTATTGCAATTTAAATCCCTATATTTGGGAAGTATTGAGAAGAGAAAGATTTATGCCTGTCCCTTTACAGAAAAAAATGTGTTGTAGCAGCTCAAGAGCAGACAATTTACCCAGGAAAGCATGGACACATGTGGCAGGAGAAGTCACTTCTGAAAAATATTATATGATCTTTGGGACCACAAAATACTGAGGGAAATTTTGACACCTGAATAGCAAATGCTTAAAATTCCAAACATCTCATACCTTTCTCATTGCTTTCATTCCTTTTAGAATTTCCTTGAGGAAAATCCAACAAGTGGGACCAAATGCATGCACCAATGGAGGTGCTGGATCTTGCTTCTCACCTCAGGTATGTGGGTGCTTGGAGAAGTTGGATTTCCTAAGTGACCACTGTATCTCTGAATAAGGGAATGTCTGAGCAACTTCATGAATCACAGTCTGTAAATATGTATAAGGAGTGGGAAGAGGTGATGGACCACAGGTTATATGATCCCATGAGTCGTCATCTTCAGAGGTAAATAATCCCCATTCAGTTCTCAAATCTCCAGTATTTATGGCTACAGAAATTTTTCTCAACATTGTTTGCACTGAGATTATTTGCAAAAAGTCATGTTCATTGAGCTGTCAGTCCTTCATTTCTCTGCAAAATGCTGCTACCCTGGTTTTGATGCCACTCAAGGAATGTCTATCAAGTTTACCAGTGCTTGTGATCATGAGAGTAAAAGAGAGGAGGAGAGCTACAATATATAGTATGGAAGGGGCTGGCATGCAGGGTATGGCTTGGAAAGTGGTGGAGTTTTCATGTTCATGCAGGCAAATGCAGGTTTTTTCTCTCCCAGGTCTTCTTGATGGTTCTTGTGCAACTTTGACTTCCATGAAATGATTGGTTGTCATCCTAGCTGTGCTGTAAATATCGCCTGCAGTGACAGAGAATGCCAAAGGACACCACAATGGCATCAGGGTTTCCATAGCAAACAGAAACTCTTCAGGGCTTGACTGCTGTGGAGGAAACTTCATGAAAACGGCTAGCCCAGCTCTGTTGGTAGGAGGGAAGGGGAAGCAGGCAAGACACCAGGGTCATTTTTGCCACAAACGTGATCCTACCCTCTTAGTCCTGGAGAAGAATGAGGATGTGTTCTGTGTAGGGCAACCCTGGCTTTGAAACATCTGACATCCAAGAAAATGGACACTGCTGTCGCCTGACAAGGTGCAAACTTTTCATGACTATGAGGGACCAATGTGATCACTAGACAGCAGTAGGCATCATGATTTCCTGGCAGTTGCAACCCTGCTGCAGGCAACTGGTGCCCACCAGAACTTGAGGTCCAGGGAGGGATGCAAGGGTACACAGGGATGCATGGGTCACCAAACCTAGCAGAGCTCATGTGGTCATGACCCTAGGAAGACCCTCATTCTCATCGGGAATCACCATATATTTCTGAGTTGGGAATCTGTCTCAGGGCCTTAGCCATTACTCACATTGATGCCTGATGAAGGACATTACAGGTCAGAGGATCCTGCAAGGCAGTTCGATAGGTTAGGTGAAGTTTGAACTGGAAAACTTCACACCAACTCTGGTTTGATGCCAAACCATTCCATGAGTACTCCAACAGGAAAGAGATGGAACCTGGAATACAGGAGTTCTAAGTAGAAGTAAGAAAATGCTGATCTCACCAGCATCTAGAGAAGGGAGTTAATCACTAAAAAATTATGAAGGACTTTAGCAAGTTGATGGATATCCAGTGAAGGCATTATATGCTCACACCATTGGCCAGGTCCCATTGTATTTCTGTTGACTCACAATTATGGTGCAATCAGAAATTGTCTTGCTATGATTTTCCAAATTTCCTTTCCACTCATCCTTTGATGCAGAAGCACCTTCTCATTGTCTTCACTTAAGGAGTAATTCCCTTGAACTACCAGTCACCTGTCTGAGTAATGGCCATCTGGTGCATTTCCAAAACCTCTTAACCAGCAGCTGTGAGATGCAGACTATAGGGCAGTTCACAGACCCTGGCCACAACCATCCTACAAGAACGTGAAACTGAGGGAGGAAACATTGCCTGATGAGCACAGGATGAACCTAGACCTCAAATGATTTAGGGAAACCAGGTTTTACATAAAACCTGTAGTTCCCAAATTATATCAGTCAAAGTTAATCCATGCATCCAGTGCCAATTTATACAAGTCTTTAATAAATGACATCTCTAAAAATGCAAAGCACAAAAGCTGAGTAAATTGTGGGCCATGTGCCCTTATTTTTTATGTACTTCCTCTGTTTTCAAGTTGATACTGTGGTTGTGTTCGAGAATGTGGAGGTGTAGAAGTCCAAATCATTGAAAGAGAGACTGGAGTATGCCATAGAAAGCTTCTCCTTCAAATCCTAGCACAGGTGATATTTTAATGTCCTTACTTGCTGAAAGGCCACAACGAAGTCTCCACACATGCTAAACCTGAACTTCAAAATGAAAAATGGAAAAGAATCAAGTTGAAACCCTCGTTTGGATTTTCATCTTGTAGAACTTGCTAGTTCAAAACACTTGCAAGCATATTAATGAGAACGCTATAACCTCTATATTCCTCAGCATGGTCTCACCTTCAGGAATACTGCCTCTTAAGAAATCCAGTCTCTGGGGAAGCACTTCTGGCTACCACACAGATTCTTGGTGAATATTCTCTTTAGAATGAGATTCAAATTACATGTGAAACTTATCCAACAATTTTGTGTTCACTTGATTGATCAGAAGAGGAAATACTGAGTCTCTGGCATGATCTGAAAATGCTCTCTAAGGTAGATGACTGCATATGCTGCAGACCTGAATATAGTATATGCATTGCAGAAGAACCACCCCAAAGCAGACACAAATAATTATTATCAATCACTTTTTGACCACTTTTGAGAACAATCCAGCCAGCAATCTATATTGCAGGTCAAATCCCAATTTCTAGGAAATATTGAGGAGAGAAAGATTTATGCCTGTCCCTTTACAAGAGTGTTGTAGCTGCTCAAGGGCAGACAATTTACCCAGGGAAGCATGGAAGCATGTGGCAGTAGGAGAAGAAGACATTTTTCTAGGAAATATTGTATTCTCTGATCTTTGGGACCACAGAAATTTGAGGGAAACTTTGACACCTGAACACCAAACCCTTACAATTCAAAACTGCTCAGATCTTTCTCATTGTTTTCATTCCTCTCAGGATTTCCTTGAGGAAAATCCAACAAGGCTGGTCAAATGCATATCCCAGTGGAGGTGTTGGACCTTGCTTCCCACCTCAGGCATGTAGATGCTTGGAAAAGTTGGATTTCCTAGGTGACGGCAGTTCTTTCAATTAGGGAATGTCTCAGCAACTTCATGAGGCACAGTCTGTATGTATGTATAGGGAATGGAAAGAGGTGATGGATGACAGGATATATGATCCCATGAACAATCTAGTTCAGAGGTAATAATCCCCATTCAATTATCAAACCTTCAGTATTTATGTATGCAGAAATTTTTTCACAACATTATTTACAGTGAGATTATTTGAGAAAGCCCCGTCCATTGTACTGTCAGTCCCTCATTTCTCTACAAAATGTTGCCATCCTCCTTTTGGTTCCACTTAAGGAATGCCTATGTTGTTTACCAGGGTTGTGTGGTCATGAGAGTAAAAGAGATGAGAGCTACAGTATATAGAGTGGAAGGGGCTGGTATGTAGGGAATTGTTTGGAATATGACAGAATTTTCAGGTTCATGGAGGAGAATGCAGGATATTTCTCACCCCAGGTCTTGTTGCTGGACCTTGTGTGGCTTCAACTTCCATGAAAGTTTTGGGTGTCATCCTAACTGCACTGTAAATACCACCTGCAGTCAAAAGGAATGTCATAGGACAGCACGGTAGTCATGGAAATGGAAAATCTTCAGGGCTTTGTTACTATGGAGGAACCTTCATGGAAAGGGCTAGCCCAGCTCTGCTGGTAGGAGGGAAGGGGAAGCAGGTAAGACACAGGGGTCTTTCTTGCCACAAAAGTGATCCTACACTCTTATCCCTGAAGAAGTGTAATCAGCATGTTTTCTGTATAGGGCACCTTTGGTTATGAAAGGTCTGAATCCATCCAAGATTAGTGGTGTTGCTGACACCTGACAGGCCACAAACTGTCCAGGAACATGAGGGGCAGACGTGATCACTTGGCCACAGGAGGCATCATGATTTCCTGGCAGTGGGACCCTACTCCTCGCAACCGGTGCCCACCAAAGCTCAAGGACCATAGAGTGATGCGGGGGTACCTAGGGATTCATGAGTCACCAAGCCTAGCAGACACCACAGAGGCATGAACATAGGAAGACACTCAGCCTGGATTGGACTCACCCAGTACATTGCTGAGTTAGGAACCTGGTGTAGGGTCATAGCAGCCACACACAATAGTGGCCAATGGAAAACATTTTACTGCAGAGGGATTCACAGGGCAGTTTAGGGGATTAGCTGAAGTTTGAACTGGAAAACAGAACAGCAGATCTGGTGTGATGCCAAACAATTCCACAAACACCCCAAAAGGAGAAAGTGGGTACATGGGACTTAGGACCTCTAAGTAGATATAAAAAGATGCTGATCTCCCCAAGTTTGAGAAGAGGGAGTTAACTGCTAATCAATTAGAAGGAGGCTAGCATGTTGCTCCAATTGAAGAGGGACATTCTAGGCTCAAACCCACAGCCAGGCCCCTCCACCACTTCTGTTGCCTTATAATTATGGTGCAACCACTATTTGCCTCCCTAGGATTTTCCAAGGGTCCATTCCACTCATTCTTTGATTCAGAAACACCTTCATATTGTGTCTTCAATTAAGGTGTAATTCTCTTGAGCTGCCTATTCTCTCTCTGAAAATAGGCCCTCTTGCACATTTCCCAGGACCCTTAACCAGCAACTGGTAGATGCAGCCTACAGGTCAGTGTGACAGACCCTGGTACAACCATCCTCCAAGAACGTGAAACTGAGGAATGATACAAGTGCATGATGAGGACAGGATGATCGTGAACCTGGAATGAGACAGGGAGACCAGGTTTTACATAGGAATGTTAGCTCCTGAGTGATATCAGTGGAAGTTAATTCATGTATTCAGTGCCATTTCACACAAGTCTTTAACAAATTATGTCTGTAAAAATGCAAAGCGGGAAGCAGTAAGTCGAGGGCCACATACCCCTGTGCTTTCTCTATATTTCTGTTTTCAAGTTGATAGTGTGGTTGTGTTGGAAAACTTTGAAATGTAGATATCAAAATCTTTGGCAGAGAGACAGTAGTGGGCCTCAGAAAGGTTCTCCTCCAAAATCCCTACTGCAGATTATATTTTGAGTGTCCTTTCTTGCTGAGAGGCAAGAATGAATTTCCAATATGTGCAAAACCTGACCTTCAAAAGCAATGGATAAGAATCAATTTGATACCCCAGGGAGCATCCTCATCATGTAGAACTTGCTGATTCATGACACTTGCCAGCATATAATTGAGATCATTATAACCTTTACATTTCTCAGAGTTGCTTCATTTTAAGGAATACTTCCTGTTAATATATCCAGGCCTCTGGGGAAGCACTTCTGGCTGGCACACAGATGCTTGCTGTTTACTCACTTTAGAATGGGCACCAAATTCAATCTGATAGTTATCCAGTCATTTTGTATTCACTTGATTGGTCAAATGAGGAAATGTTGATACACTGGAGGGTTGGCATGATATGAAGAGAAACTTTCAAGTAGATAACTGCATGTTCTGAAAACCTGACTATGGAATATTCATTGCAGAAGAATCACCCCTAGACAAAGCCAAATAGTTTCTCTCAAATTCTGTAGATTGCTTTTGAAAACAATCCAGCAAGTATCCTTATTTGCATGTCACAATCCAATGTTTATGGAGAAATCAAGAGAGACAGATTTCTTCCTGTTCCTTTTAGGAAGAAGAGTGTTGTACTTACTCAATGTGCAGACAATAATATGAAGTAATCAGGGAGGAAGGTGGCAATAGGATAAGCAGGCATTTATGCAAAATATTATATGCTCTGATAATTGGGTCCACAGGACTTTGAGGGAGTCTCCCACTTGATCATCAAACTGCAACTAACCCAAACTGCTCACACCTGTCTCATTGTTCTCATTTCTAATGGCATTTTTCATGACAAAATTCTAATCAGTGGGGCCAAATGTGTATTTCAGTCAGGATGCTGGATCTTGCCTTTTACCTGAGGAGCATGGGTGATTGGAAAAAGTGGATTTCCTGTGCAAAGTGTGTTTCTCTGAATAAGAGAATATCTCAGCAACTTCATGAGGGAGAGTGTGTCAATATGTAAAGGGAAAGGAAAAAGGTGATAGATCACAGAATCTATGAACCATAAATAATCCTTGCTCAGAGATAAATAATCCCCATTCAGTTCTCAAACATCCAGTATTCATGTGTGCAGAGATTATTCTCAACATTCATTGCAGCAAAATTATTTGCATACAGTCCTGTTGACTGAACTGTCAATCCTTCATTCCTCCATAAAATGCTACTACCATGGTTTTGATCCCACTCAAGAAATGCCTACCTTGTTTCTAGTGCTCATGTGCATTAGAGCAAAAGAGAGGAGAGCTGCAGAATGTAGAGTGGAAGAGGCTGACATGTGGGAGTTTGATTTGGAAGACATTGGTATTTTCTGGCTCATGTAAAAGGCAGGTTTTTCTCTTCCCACGACTTTTTCCTGGGCCTCAGAAAACTTGTGCTTCCATGAATTGCTGGGCTGTAATCCTAACTGTGTTGCACATGCAGTCTGCAGTCACAGAAAGTCCATATGGCAGCAAAATAGCATCACTGTTGCCATGGCGACCAGAAACTCTTCTATTCCTGGCTGCTGTGGAGAAGATTTCAAGAAAAGGGCTGACCCAAATGTGCTGGTAGGAGGAAAGAAGAAGCTGGTAAGACCCAGGAGTCTTGTTTGCCACAAAAATGATCTTAACTTCTTAGCCCTGGAGAAGTGGAATCATCATATGTTGTGGGCGGGGCCCCTCTGGCTTTGAGACATCGGACTGCATCCTTGATAAGGGACACTTATGAAGACTGATAGGCTCCCACACCATCCATATCCTTGAGGGGCAGTTTTGCTTACTTGGCAGCAGGAGGCATCATAATTTCCTGAGAATGGGGAACCTGCTGCCTGCAATTGGTCACCACAGGGTTAGTGGACCAGGGAGTGATGTGGGGGTACCTGAGGATGCATCTGTCACCAACCTAGCAGAGGCCACAGGGGCATGGCCCTACTTAGACATTCAACCTGGTCTGGACACCCCCAGTACATTCTGGAGTCAGGAAACTGGCCTCTGTCCTGAGCAGCCACTCACAATGTTGGCCAATGGATGACATTTCAGAGCAGAGGAGAATGTGGGGCAGGTTGTTGGTTTAGGAGACATATGAACTTGAAAGCATCACACCAACTATGGATTGATACTAAACTCTTCCATGAATGCCCCAACAGGAGACAGATAGAACATGTGATTTATTACTTCTAATTAAATGTAAGCAGATGCTGATCTCACCAATGTCCAGAGAAGGTAGATAATCAGTAATTAATGAGGAAGGAGGCTAGCATGTCACTGGTAATTGAGGGGAGACATTCTACACTAACACCACATGCCAGGCACCACCACCTTAAACATTTGCCAAGAATGTGAAACTGAAGAATGGAACATATGACTGATGAGGACATAATGAACCAGGACTTCAAATGAAACAGGGAACCAGGCCCTACATAAACCCTGTGGCTCCAGAATGATATTAGTGGAAGTTAATTCATCTATTCAGTGACAATTTGTACAAATTTTTAATAAATGATGTCTGTAAAAATGCAAAACACAAAAACTGAGCAAATCAAAGGCCACATACCCCTGTATTTTGTCTGCATTTCTCTGTTATCAAGTTGATGGTGTGGTCGTGTTCGACAATGTTGAGGTGGAAAGGACACTTACTTTACAGACAGACTGGAATGCACCCCAGAAACCTTCTCCTTCACAAACCCCAGCGCAGGTGATATTTTGCATGTCCCTTTTCTCTGAAAGGCAACAATGAAGTTCCAACATGTGCTAAACCTGAACTTCAAAATGGGATGCTTGAAAAGAATAAATTTTAGAACCTCCTGTTGATTTTTATCTTGTATAACTTGCTCATTCTATATAGTTTTAAGCATATTAATGAGACAGTTATAACCTCTATGTTCCTCACAGTTGTCCAATCCTCAGGAATACTGCCTCTTAAGAAATTCAGGTCTCTGGGGAAGCAATTTGTACTGGCACACAAGTGCTTGCAGGTTACACTCTTTAGAATGGGCTTCCAATAAATTCTGATTCTTACTCAAACTTTTTTTGCACTTGATTGATCAAAGGAAGAAGTTTTGAGTCTCTGGAGGGTTGGCACAATCTGAAGAGTCTCAAAAAGGTAGAGGACTGCATGTTCTGCTGACTTGACTATGGGATATTCTATCCAGAAGAACCACACCAAGGCAGATCCAAACAATTTCTATCAAATTCTGTAGATTGTTTTTGAAAGGAATCCACCCAGCATCCTGTCCTGAAGGTGAAATCCCAAAGTCTAGTGATTAATGCAGAAAGAAAGAGTGATCCCTGCCCTTTAAGGAACAAGAGTGTTGTAGCTGTTCTAGAGCAGACAATTATCCCGGGGATGCATAGAGTCATGTGGCAGTAGAAGTAGGCATTTGCAGGAAATATCATATGCTCTGATTTTTGGTATCACAGGAAATTGATGATTCTTACATACCTGAACACCAAACCATTACAATCCCAACTGCGCACAGCTGTCACATTGCTTTCTTTCCACCCAGGCTTTCCCATGAGAAAAATCTAAACAGTGAGGTCAAATGCATATCCCAGTGAACATGCTGGATCTTGCTTTCCCTCAGATATGTGGATGTTTGTAAAACATGTATTCCCTGCGCAAAGTCTGTTTTGCTGAATAAGGGAATGGCTCTGGTACTTCATGAGGCACAGTCTGTAAATATGCATAGGGAATGGGAAGACAGATGGACCACAAGATCTAGGAACTCATGAATAATATTTACTGGGAGGTACATCATTACAACTCAGTTTACAAATGTCCAGTAGTTATGTGTAAAAATTCCTCTCAACATTCGTTCAGAGAGATTATTTGCAGAAAATACTGTCCATTGAACTGTCAGTCTTTCAATTCTCTGCAAAATGCTGCTACTCTAGGTTTTATCTCACTAAAGGAATTACTAAATTGTTTTCCAGTGCTCTTGGGACATTAGAGCAAAAGAGAGGAGAGCTACCGTATTTAGAGTAGAAGGGGCTGGCATGTGCATATTTGGTTTGCAAGGGCATGGAATTTTCTATCTCATGTAGGAGAATGGAAGTTTTCTCTCTCCCCAGGTCCTTTTGTTGGTGCTTGGGCAACTTGAACCACCATGAGTGGCTTGGTTGTTAAACTAGCTGTACTGAACACACAGTCTGCACTCAGAGAAAGGCCATATGACTGTGCCATGCTGTCAAAGTTGCCATGACAACCAAAATATCTTCATGTCCTGCCTGCTGCAGATGAAACTTCAAGAAAAGGCCTGGCCTAGCTATTCTGGTAGGAAGAAAGATGACACAGATAAAACCCAACAGTCTTTTGTTTGCCACAAAGCGATCCTAAACTCTTAGCCCAGGAGAAGTTGAATCAGCATGTGTTTTGGTGAGTCTCCTCTGGCCTTGAGACCTCTGAATACATTGAAGATATAGGATACTGCTGAAGTCTGACAGGTTGTCATACAGTCCATGTCTAGGAGCAGTCATTGTACTCACTTGGCCAATGGAGGCATCATGATTTCCTGAGAATTGGGGCCCTGCTGCATGCAATTGGTCACCAGTAGGGTTAGTGGACCAGTGAGTGATGCTGGGGTGCCTGAGGATGCACCTGTCCTCAAGCCTAGGGGAGGTCACCTGGTCATGGCCATAGGGAAACACTCATCCTGGTTTGAATACACCTGGTACATTGCTGAATTGGAATCCTGGCTTAGGAACTTTGCCACCACTCACAATAATGGCGGATGGATAACCTTTCAGGTCAGAGGTTCAGGTTGGGCAGCTCGTTAGATTGTTGAAGTTGTAACTGGAATACCTCACACCAACTGCTGTGAAGCCAATACTTTCCATGATTGCCCCAACAGGAAACAATTGGAACCTGGGACTTAGGAGTTCTAAGAGAAGTAAGGAGATGCTGATATTAACAATGTGAAGAGGAGGGAGTTAATCCCTAATTGATTAGGAAGGAAGCTAGCAAGTTGGTGGACATTGAGGACAGGCATACTATGCTCAAGCCATTGACCAGGCCCCACCAAATTTCTGTTGACTCACAATTATGGTGCACTAAGTAACTGTCTTGATTTAATTTTCCAAGTGTCCCTTTCACTCATCCTTCCATGCAGAAGCACCTTCACATTGTGTCTTCAATTAAGGTGTATTTCCCTTGAATTACATATCACCTGTATGAGTTATGGCCTTCTGGTGCATTTCCAAGAACCCTTAACCAGTACTTGGGAGATACGGATGAAATGTCAGTTCACAGACCCTGGCACAACCATCCTATAAGAATGTGAAACTTAGGGAGGAAACCTTTCCTGATGAGCACAGGATGAACCTAGACCTCAAATGATTTAGGGAAACCAGGCTTTACATAAACTCTGTGGCTTGAATGATATAAGTGGAAGTTAATTAAAGGATTCAGTGCCAATTCATACAAGTCTTTAATAAATGATGTCTCTAAAAATGCAAAGCAAAAAAAAAGGAATAAATCCAGAAACAAGTTCCCCTGTGTTTTATTGACATCTCTCTGTTTTCAAACTGTTTCTGTGATTGTGTTGAAAAACTTTGAAGTGTAGAGGTCCCCTTTGTTGGCAGAGAGATTGGATTACACCCCTAAAAGCTTCTTTTTCAAACCCTAGAGCAGGTGATATTTTGAATATCCTTTTGACATTGAAAAAATGAAGTCACAATATGTGCTAAACCGAACTACAAAATGCAAAAATGGAAAAGATCCAATTTGAGACCCTTGTGTGGATTTTCATCTTGTAGTACTTGCTGATTCAAAACACTTGCAAGCATATTAAGGAAAATGTCATAATGTCTATGTTCCCCAGCATTGTCTCATCATCAGGAATACTGCCTCTTAAGAAATTCAGGTCTCTGGGGAAGCACTTATGCCTGACACACAGATGCTTGCTGAATACTCTCTTTAGAATTGGATTCCAATTAAATCTGATAGTTATTCAACCATTTTGTGTTCACTTGATTGATCAGAGCAAGTAAAACTGAGTCTCTGGAGGGTTGACATGATCTGAAGAGACTCTTCAAGGTAGATTACAGCATATTCTGAAGACCTGCATATAGGATATGCTTTGAAGAAGATCGACCCCAAAGCAGATACAAATGATTTCTATCAAATTCTGTAGATTGCGTTGGGATCAATCTGATCAGCAATCATTGTGACAAGTCAAATCCCAATGTCTAGGAATTATTGAACAGAGAAAGACTTAAGGCTGTCTCTTTAGAGAACAAGTGTGTTGTAGCTGCCTAAGAGCAGACAATTTACCCATTGAAACATGTAAGCATGTGTCAGTAGGATAAGTAGGCCTTTGTAAGAAATATTATATGCTCTGATCTTGGAGACCACAGAAAATTGAGGGAAAATGACACCTGATCGACAAACCCTTACAATTCCAAACTGCTCACACCTTTCTCATTTTTTCATTCCTCTCAGGATTTCCTTGAGGAAAATCCAACCAAGGGGGCCCAATGCATATCCCAGTGGAGGTACTGTATCTTGCTCCTCACCTCAGGTATGTGGGTGCTTGGAAAAGTTGGTTTTCTGGAGTGATATCTGTTTCTCTGTATAAGGGAATGTCTCAGCAACTTCCCAAGCACAGTCTGTAAGTATGTAAAGGGAATGGGAAGAGGGGATGAAAGACAGAATATATGCTCCCATGAACAATCTGGTTTAGAGGTAAATAATCCCCATTCAGTTCTCAAACCTCTAGTATTTATGTGTTCAGAAATTTTCTCAACATTCATTGCAGTGAGATTATTTGCAGAAAGATCTGTCCATTGAACTGTCACTCCTTCATTTCTCAGCAAAATGCTGATCCCCTTGTTTAGATCCCAATCAAGGTATGCCTATGTTTTAACCCAGTCCTCTGAGGTCATAAGAGTAAAAGAGAGGAGAGCTACAGTATGTAGAGTGGAAGGGCCTGGCATGTGGGTATATTTTGGATGGTGGTGAGATTTTCAGACTCATGAAGGAGAGTGCAGGTTTTTTCTTTTCCCAGTGCTCAATGCTAGGCCTTGGGCAACCTGTGAAAGTATTGACTGTCATCTAAGTTGCACTGCAAATAATGCCTTTAGTCACAAGGAATGCCAAAGGACAGCACAATGGCATCATGGCTGCCATGGGAACAGAAAATCTTCAGGGCTTAGCTGCTGTGGGGAGCCCTTCATGACAAGGGCTAGTCCAACTCTACTGGTAGGAGAGTAGAGGAAGAAGGTAAGATGCAGGGATCCTTTGCCACAATAGTGATCCTAACCTCTTAGCCTTGGAGATTAGAAATCAGCAAGTGTTCTGTGTAGGGCACCTCTGGCTTTGAAACATCTGACTCCATCCAAGATAAGGGACACTGCTAATGCCTGACAGACTGAAAACCTTCCTTGACCATGAGAGGCTGATGTGCTCACTTGGCTGTAGAAGGCATCATAATTTCCAGGCAGTGGGGACCTTGCTGAGGCAACTGGTTCCCACAAGAGCTCAAGGACCAAGGATTGATGTGGATACCCAGGGATGTGTGGGTCTCCAAGACTAGCAGATGCCACAGGGTCATGTCCATAGGAAGACACACCTCCTGGACTGGTCACACCCAGTATATTGCTGAGTCATAAACCTTACCTAGGGCTGTAGCAGCCACTCACAATAATGGACAGTGAGTGGCTGCACATTTCAGTGCAGAGGAGC